>JACCIC010000085.1:220000-297500 GCA_018907035.1 Sycobia sp. Sy_11 | reverse complement strand
TCGGCACGAACTTGAATGAATTAATAAAAGTAATAGATGTAAAATCAGCGGTAACGGCGCGAATTTGTATGAAATTCGTAATTAATAGTCTGCAGATAATATGTTTTATATCTGAAAAATTTTACCTTTAAAAGTAACATTTTTTTGTCATACTTCCAGCGAAACGTTTTGTAACGCACCTCTTATTTTATATATACATTGTTAATAATTTATTGAACAGTGGGAAAAGGTGTTGATGTAGAAAACGCATTATTGAAATATGTTTTTAATTAAACGTATATCCGAATGAAACATTTACATATTCATATGAATTCTCTGAGAAATTTAAATTTCATCTATTTGAATATTCGCTGGAATGATTATAAAACACGACGTTCTATAGCTGCCGTAATAATTGGAAGTGAATTTTTAATATATAAATGAATGTCTAGATTCTCAATTTCGACGCAGTACAAGAAATTGAAATGATCTCGTTTATTCTTTGCTTGACATGTAATATCCGAGATACTACTAATCTAAAACTTATGTTTGCGCTGATCTTATATGTATAGATAAACGAAAATTTGATTGATTAAATTCGCGCATTTCATTTACTTCTTTTAAATATTTCGGATTTAAATTTAAGAAAAATAAAACTTTGTCTGTTTAGTGAAGAAAAAAATGAAGCTCGAGATTTACCGGCTGCCCCACTGTTCTTCTTGGCTCTTCCATAACTATTGTGTATAGGAAGAATTAAGATTTTAACAATACTGTTCTCTGTATAATTTAGTGAATCGCTCGTCTCATATAACTCTCATCCCTTCATCAAAATCTATCCCTTTGTGATTTTAAGATTTTGTAATCATCAAGGCGATCCTTAAAATTTTGAAAATCGTAGAGTTCCTTTGAACCTTTGCAAAATAATGAACTGAGGTATACGCAATAATTCATACTTTCTGAGGTAATATTACATAAAATACGAGTATTTTCACACGATTATTGCACATAAAAACATTGACTTTGACAATCTCTTAAATATTTATTTTCTCTGCAAATGAAAGATAAACTTTACTACATGGATAAATGATACTGATTGTTGCGAGAGGGATATTAAGAAATTCAATATATATATATATATATATATATATATATATATATATATATATATATTACTCTTGAAAGATCAAAGATTATATCCTGACCCTTCCGCACTGAGCAGTTGGCGCTGTACATTGCACGTCCTTCCAACTTCCTCGCTTATTACATTCTTCGCTGACCGACACTGCTATATAGATACAAGGACGCGGGTTTCCGTATAAGAATACGTATATCTATATATATATATATATATATATATATATATATATATATATATATATATATATACACATACATACCCACACGCATCAGCGACCACCGCACAGGGCGGAAAAGTCGCTGGAGCGCGGATCCTATTCGGACTCCCCTACTATATGCGTTCTTCCTATCCGCGACGAGCATCAGAGAGGTCGACTGAAGTACAAACTCGCTGTACGGAGTACAGGCGCCGATTGATTTTCTCCGATTTCATTAAATATATATGTGTGTATATAAACGTTTATATTCTTGCGGGGAAAGATCATAAAAATAGAGTTGTCTCCCGGACTTGTCCATTATATATTGCTTTGTATTGGTCGCACTGGGAGAAAGGTGACGTGTTCCAATTATAATGGGGATATATATATATATATATATATATATATATATATATATATATATATATACGTTATCAAAATAAGAAAAACATAGTCGCCGCTTCACGATCGAGAGACAATGTTTGGTTTCGGAATAACGTGGGAGATCTTATTTATATAACAATGCGTCTGAATTTTTTGTTTGTTTTTTTTTTTTTATTGAATATAAATGGGTATAAGGAAAGATCGAGGCGAATATCTATATACAGAGCTATTGTGGCGACTTTGATGTTTCCGATCGGACGTGTATAATTATAATTAAGCTTCGAATATTTTTATTATATTTATATAAAGATTATCGCTTTGGACATTTATATACCGTATAGATAAGGCAAATTAAGAAATGAAAATAAACTGGAATGAAAAGATTTAACTATAACCCTACAAATATTACTACGGTTTAATAATTCTTGCCTCGTTGTAATAACGTCAAAAGGAATCTCTGCCCCGGATAGAGCTTAAGCCGGCTCGTAAGTCGGGGCATCCTTCTTCCCCTTTAATTTCTATACTTACCTATTTTTGTAACTTTATGATTTACTTTTCTCCTTGAGGAGACGTCCAGGAATTATATAAGACTATTTGAAGCAAATTTTGTATCCTCCCCTTTAAATAAGACTTTTAAAATACTTTCTTATACAACTGTCCACTGCACAGAGAAGGTAATGTAATTCCATAATCCTTAAATTTTCAAAGTAATTTCTTGACAATCCTTCGCGAGCTTTTTCGAAATCATACTAATAGATTCACATAAATGTGTATTTGGTATTATATTTTTCTATTGTAAATATTTTCTGTCTCAACTCCTTTTTCTTTGTTCAGCAGTTTTTCTACTTCATCCAGACGCGTGTGATCATTTCCTCTTCGTTTCTTTTATCACTATCCAAATTCTTTCTATTTATGGTTGAGGAAAAAATAGTTCGTGTTCAGAATTTTTCAGGACTCTGTATGGATTGATTATAAGATTAATTATCATAATTAAATTAATCAATGTATTTGATATTATTTTTAAACCATGTATGAAGTATATATGTATACTGTATTTTTAATATTTTCTCCTATAACAGAAGAGTTCAAGATGTAAAAGAGACAGAAGCAAAATGTACAGAAAGAAATTGCTTTCCTTATTTACATTTTAATCTTACTTTTTATTATTATACTTATTTTTTAAAAATGGAAAAGTTTGTAGCATTTTAAAATTGAAAATAAATAAAGGAGATGAGAAATGGATTGTTGCATATATTTGTATATATATATATATATATATATATATATATATATATATATATATATACACCATTTTTTTATATTTCTGTAGTATTGATTTTGAGCATGCCTAATATACTTGAAAGTCATGAAAATAAAACTTGCGAGAAGCCAGAAAATTTAACGATCAGGAATAATTGCTTTAATTTCAGTGAATTCCCAGCATACAGCGCTGTTATACATTATATATATATATATATATATATATATATATATATATATATATATATATATATATAGTCAAAGTAGAGCAATCTACGCATATTTTTTATATTAGGGCACGTAACCAGTTGAATCATTCGATGGCTTGTGTTTTTTCTATAAGCCAGCTGAAGGTTCACGAATCACATCGATACATTTATTATATTCCTGAATTCCTGTGTACAACTGAATAAGAACGAGGAATCAATACCTATATTGTTCCTGATCCGTGTCAACTATGCCCAGTCATTGAATTGATTCATCTTAGACGGACCCTATTATATATATATAGGGAATCACCAGGGAATAAACTCCTATTTTATTCGCCCTGTACGCAAGTTCTTATGACATAGATTCTGATTCTGTCATTTTTCAAATGATATATAAATATATACAATAAAACAAAATCAATTTATTACAGATTTTTGCCAAATTGTCAATAAACACTCAAAAAACATTACTCATAAATGAGTAAAACTTTCTGTATAGTTTGACCGGAATAATGTCGATATACTCGTGTGAAAGTTCATTTGTGCCTCCGGAAAATTTGCGCATAATTCTCTATCTCACAAACTAAAATAAAAAAATCTATACTAGTACGTATATATTACAGCATGGAGGTATTTTCCTTCGCGTGGATCAATGTGATATACATAATTATAGTTTGAAAAATAATTCTCTCAATTAAGTAACTTAGCTCGTACCCATAGTTGATAATATCATAAATGAAGAAAAACGGTCGTTTCTTTTTTTTCCTTCAGATTACAGTTGCGATGGAAAAAGTGTGTAAATAA
The DNA here is from genome assembly GCA_018907035.1 of Sycobia sp. Sy_11. Taxonomy (NCBI): domain Eukaryota; kingdom Metazoa; phylum Arthropoda; class Insecta; order Hymenoptera; family Epichrysomallidae; genus Sycobia; species Sycobia sp. Sy_11. The sequence continues at coordinate 293,530 of JACCIC010000085.1, read as the reverse complement.
TATTCTGTCATATATATATATAATTAAAAGTATATTCGTGTGCGATATGAACGCATCCTCTGTTTCTGATATAACTCGCGTTCCGAAAAGCATGTAGAACTACAATACATACAATTTCGATGTCGTTATAATATTTTTCCGGTTTCTCATAAATAAAAGAATTAAAATTTTTCGAAGATGAAAAGAGGTACCCATCCTTGTTGTCAATTTTCGCATATCATTCAATTATCTAATACATACGTATCACTCAAACTATTATATACATTGCAGAGTCCATTTTATTCCTTGATTTTTTTTTTTGAACCCCTAAACCATACAGAATCGTCCATACCGCACCTCGTATACACATACACACTCTCACAGACACTGTTTCGTTATATGTACAAAGAGTCCGAATAAAAGTCTATTTGCCGATTTTGATGTGTCGTTTTCTTTTTGTTTGTTTCTTACAGTTTTGGAAAGCGGACGGGCGGGAGCGCAAGGAGGCCGAACGAGTGTTTCGTCCTGGAGCCCTCCGAGATGATAGCTGTAAGTAATTCAATATATCAATAGTAATTCAATAGGTATGCAATAATATATATGTTTATAGGTATAAATCGTATTTGTGGTGTATATATTTAGTCGCCATTCGGGCTGACGATGATTGATTTTCGGCCAGAGCAATACGCATGGCACTTTCATATACTATATATAACATGTGTAGGAATATAATGCGAGGTCAGTGGAAAATGAAAAAGTGACAAGGAAGAACAGCGTTGCAATAAAACTACCTGAAAATTCCTATACATTGTTTTATACATATGGACGGGATTCGTTTGTTCGTTTTTTTTCTCTTTCCTATTATTATCCCCGACGTATACCTGAAAATACATCGTAATTGTATGTATATAAGCATACGAACCCCCCCCCCCCCAAGGGGTTGAGCGAGACGCGTGGAGGCAAATGGATGAATCTCCAGGTACGCGATTTTATACCAATCCAATGTCGATATATAGATGTTGCACAGCACAATTCTGGGTCGCGCTGCCTATAATAGAGCCTCTACAACTGTTTGCCTCGAAACAGAAAAAGTTCGCTCAATTATCGCAGCAGTCAATTATTAATCGATTGCGCGATTGCGGGCGTCGTGTACTCGTGGCTGCGTATGTGTACCATACCATATTCGAAATCTTCGATGTAAAAGAGAAATCGTATTCGGCCCGTCCAATCGAGTGTTTGCAGCCGTAAGATAGATTTTTTTTTTTTTTTGAAAAATTTTTTTTTGGATATTTTACGCGTAAATATTAACAGACTGATTTTTGTGTTAATTTTACATAATCTATTGGAGTAATTATTAATCTTAATAATAAAACAGTGGTCTTCGCATTTTATTTGTCTATATAACCTTTGAAACATTAACCAAAACTGCAATGTTTAATATTCGTTTCCTGCAAGTCCGATAAGGACATCTGGCGGTTTCAAAAATTTGAAAAGAAAAAGAAAATTGAAAAAAATATTCATTTTCATACTGATTTGGATTAGTTACATTTCCATGCATAGACATCATATTTCCTGATCTCCTTAGGACGTAGAAACAAGTAAATAAATTCACTTGTGTATTATAGTTAACATTATTTTCTTTTTGCTTTTGTGGTCGGAATACGTTGTTTGTCAGATTATTTTGTTATAGATATATATATAATAGAAGACAATTTCAAAACATTGCACTTGTACACCGCCATGAGCGCGACCTCCGATTCTCGCATCCCCTCCAATTGAACGCACGAAGCGAACTGATATGCGTTTCCGCTACGTATCCATAAAAGCTTCTATATCTATACGCATAAAGCGATCCTCTAGGGGGGGGGGGCGGCGATCAGACAACGAATCCCGCCTTTTTCATCGATCGCCGCAAAGCTTTGCGCGTGCAGCTTAACGGTAACGTCGAAGCGAACGGGTTAGAGACGCGGGCTCAGGCCGCGAAAGAGACGCCGCAAACGCGCGCAAGCGTAGCCGACAGATAAGCAAGCGAACTTGAAGGTCTCGCGCATACCACGCCGCCTCCGGTTTACGCAAAGTTCCCGGCAACATGGCGGAGAATCGCCCGATCGCGCCGAAAAACTTGGACGTCCGTTTCCGCTGAAGCTACGTTCGGCAAAGGGTTGAATTTTTTCAAAGTTCAAATGAAATATAAAAATAAGAACAGTGTTGCTTTTCTTCATAAGAAAAGCAACACTGTCGAGTAAATTTTACCACGAACTATAATGTATAAAAATCAATTGAGAAATAGCGCAAGTTCCCTATAGTAACAATGACTGTATTTTTAGGCGTATTAGAGAGAGAGAGAGAGAGAGAGAGAGAGAGAGAGAGAGAGAGAGTGTGTGTGTGTGTGTGTGTGTGTGTGTGTTTTACACTTCTTGGAATTTTTGATGAAACAATATACAGAACTGTATGTTTATATAGTAAGTTCGACGACTTTAACCAGAAAGCCAATAACTCTGACGCTTGATTTCGCAAAAGACATTCGCACGGCTGCGCTGCCGATGGAATATTGGCGTCTCCGCGGTTGGGAGGAAGGGCCAAGGGAAGAAATACTCGTATATAGTATATAGGGGCTGTGCCGCCTGCCCTCTTTATATATATATATATATATATATATATATATATATATATATATATATAGACAGAAGCGTCAGGCGAGGCTCGGCGCGTGTCGCGAGCTTTAAAAGCATTACTTATATATACTACCTCGCGGAATTCCGGTCAATTATACATATACATACACACATACACACTTCGAACGCTGAGATGGCGTGTGTCGATGGAAGAGGAGGAGGAGGAGGTGGAGGAAGAGGGTGGAGAAAAGCTCGCGTCGTAGAGGCTCTCACTCTCTCTCTCTCTCTCTCTCTCTCTCTCTCTCTGAAAACGCCCGCGCGAACCCGCGACGGTTAATCGATACTCGTGCAGGCGTGCGCCGCTGCTGCTGCTGCCCCGTGTACCATCGCCGGGCCGACGTACGCCCCATATCTATACAGATATAATTCTGGATTCGCACACTTTTCGAAATCGCTTCGGAGATGCTCGCCCGCACCTGCTGCATAGAGATAAGTGACGAGGTGGAGGTGAAGGAAAAAGGGTGGGGCGATCTTGCGGCTACAACCTTTGGCTGTACGAGAATATATTCGCGACTAATGCTTGATTTTGTTCTATATATATATATATATATATATATATATATATATATATATATATATATATATATTATGATCTAGTACTGCTAGTACGATAGTGATATACTTGCTATACGCGACAGATGATCGACACGCGTAGGCGTCCTCTCCTCACCTATTCAGGCGGACTGTGAAATGGCCTCGTGCGCGCGAATCCATGGCATACATACATACATCATCATATATATATATATATATATATATATATGAGGTTGCCGCCGAGTGTAGGTCGTAACGCGCGGCGCAGTGGCTCAACACGATATCGCGACACCGACGACGACCTCTCGCGGTGGCACCTCGCAGTATAGAATAGCAGCGGCGCGAGAATCGCATCGGAATTCCATTCGTACCGACACCTGGTTGTGAGCTCGCGCGGCGGCGCTTTATGCGGTAGGTATTCCTGTAATATATATATATATATATATATATATATATATATATATATATATATATAATTTTTCTTTCTCTACAATAAAATTAAAATAAACCACTGAAAGTTTACTAAAATAGAATGGTTTCTTCAATGTATGAAAGACCAAGATCTTATAATGCGATATCTTAGAAGTGTACGAAAAATTGTTTAAAAATGTTGACGTTTTATTATAAATGAAGTCCAAATGAAAAAAAATCAACGAATTCATTACTTAAAAATTATAAACAATTGTAGACCAATTATCAACTTAATAATAAAATCCAAAGCAATTGAATTTGAGATCAATTTTGTTTTTTTTTTATATATTTTTAATTATATATTATATATTCTGTATAACAGAATTATAATAATAAGATTATATATTATTTCTGAAGGAAAATGCATTTTTTTCATTTTATATTTACAAATCGAACAAAATTTCTTTTTAGATATGTAACTTTTAAGATATGCAAGTATATTTTCTTTAAAATTTTAATGAAAATCTTTTTAAGGAAACAGATTTTATCGCTTGATTTTTCTAAAATTATTATACTATAATACAAAAATTACATAGTAATTCCAACATATTAGAGCTGTGCGAAGTACATAAGTAAAATTTATATCGTTTTTACATAGTGTAATATTTAAAATTTTTAATTTCAAAGATATAAAACTACTTGCACGTTTTAAAAGTAGCAGACATAATGACGCGTTTTGGATTAATTTTGGTAAAGTAAATTAATTGTATTTTAGAAGAAAAATCCCCAAAGGTAGATTATTCACACTGTAATCTGCCAAATGTCGAAATAGATTAAAATTTTATGCATTTTTAGTTCTAAACTTTATCGTTTATCGTTCAAATTTTATCATAATTTTCAACGTGAAAAGGAATTAATTTTTATATGATATACTACATATATGGCCGTAAAATATCCATATTCCGCATGTCTGAGGATAGATTACAAGCTCCGGTATTCGTGCTTTACCGATGGCTCCACTTGATTTTATCAAATTAATGGGCTCGGGTGTAAATTTTTTTTTGTTATTTAGGCTTTAATGGATCGTTACGGTTTTACACGAAGTAAATCCAAGGGTTGATTAAAAGAAACTTAAATAAAAAAGACCCGAAGCTTAAATAAAAATTACCGTGGTGTTAATTCAAAAAATTTACAAGGTCTCTAAACACTAATACTTACTTTGCACGTAATACGAAAAGCATTGAATTTTTTTCTAATAAAAACATTGTAAATGTTTCTCTCCAGTTCCGATGAGTCTCCCTCCGGGTTCCTGTAGTAATTTTTGCGAAACTGATGTATGCTCCCTATTTTATAAACAGATAAACATATCGGTTGTTTGTTTTATATGTAGTGAATTACGATGCAAATGTCAAATTGTTGATATCTGAAATATTTTAACAATTTTAATATATATATATATATATATATATATATATATATATATATATACAACAATTTGTCATAAAAGCGAAATTTTCTCATACACCTGATGTAGAGTATATTATATATATATATATATATATATATATATATATATATATATATGTATGTATGTATGTATGTATGTATAGGTAAATTTATCAAGTGTGCCAAGCAAAGCAGAATTCAACGCTTGTAACGAACACTTCCGAGGCTTTTATCGCGTAACGCTGTGTAGAATCCGCTGTAACTATACGTGCCATCAGGCCAACATTGCGGAGTCAGCATAAATCAAATCCCCGGGGCTGTGACAATTTATCGGAGCGAGAGAGAGAGAGAGAGAGAGAGAGAGAGAGAGAGGAGTGGGGGAGTGGGGGAGAGAGACTGTGAGTAAGAAACGAGGATAAGAAGACACCCGAGATAGGAGGCGAATGTACTATAATTTCAACTCAGAAAGCGCGTGAAATTGCATTCGGCCAAGAGAGGAAGTTTCTTGTATGCATTATATTATATATATATATATATATATATATATATATATATATATATATATATATATATATTAATCATTGGGAAATGAATAAATGGCAGAAATTATAATCATTCCCTAAAAATAAAAAAGGCGGCCGTGATTTTAGCAATCAGTATATATAATATGTAGGGCGACAGAATAACGCAGGGGGCATCCGTTCTTCGATCTAATTTCATGAGAACCGAGTTGTCATTTGATCAGTAATTAAAGGGTGTCTGTCGAAGTTAATTTTTTTTTTCTCAATAATTAAACCCAAAATATATGCTGTTTTCAATATTAATGTACGCTGCGAATTAAATTATTGATATTATTGCCCAATCATGCCCTTCAATTTCAATATTCGATATTCTTTCATAAGTACAAATTCGTCAAATTCTGTGGAAATATCGAAATGTTTTTTTCAATCTCAATTTCAAAAATTTCACAGTCAAACATTTCATATAAAAAAAATATTTAAGGGCACGATAGCTAGTCGTTTTTTATGTCGATTAAGTAAAAAGTATTCTATTTCGAAGAATATAATATCTAAATAAAAAATTATTCAAAATTTCAATTAATTATGCGCCCTTTATTTGCATTGAACTTACGTTACTGTAAAGTTTCGAAGAGATTCTCATTTCCACACGGTTCGAGGAATCCGCTTGAAACTTAGCAGCAATGCACAGAGTACACGTAAATAAGGAGCACGATTAATTAATATTATGATATTAAATTTAATGCTTAAACACGACATTATTGAAAACGGAGTAATTCTCGCTCGGTCGGTATAAATGGACTTCGGTATTCCCTTCAGAAAATTCTCACATTAGCTGCATACGTACAAGTTACAAAAATCATGCTTTTAACTTTATGCAGGAACGCGTATAACGATAATAGCAACGGTGAATAAATGAAGGGCGCGTATGATCGATTAAAAAAAATGTTCATTCTGTCAATATTTTCCGACATATACCGTTCCTTTAAAAACGGAGCACTTTTTACTCAATTGACAGAACATTAGTATATATTGTCGGGTCGCCAGGCGAGAGCGTCAACGCGATTCTGCGTCGTCGTGTGATTCCTTCGATATATATATATATATATATATATATATATATATATATATATATAATGGATGCATACGTGCTGCGTGCGCGACTCAAAAGTCCGCCGGACACACGCGCCATATAATTCCTCGCACTGACCGGCGGCAATAAAGCCAATAACTCCAATGGAGAAGATTAAAGCGAAGTGTATGTGTGTATGTAGCAATTTAGTGCTCGTATATGGAAAAAAAACAACTTTCTTTTTTCAAAAAACCTGTGCGAGAGAAGTATATAGCTGTTGTAATATTTTAATTTCATCGATGCTGAACATCGTATAATTTGTACATTGTGTTAACCATACGTTTGTCTATATATATATATATATATATATATATATATATATATATATATATATATATATATAATTAAGTATCATTTATCATATATGCATGTAAATAATTAATTATCCTCCCTTCTTAACGTGTGTTCCATGCACACCAGGGAGACAAATTATCTATTAAATGTAACAAGAATGACCAGTAATTCAATCAGTGGCGAAAAAAACAAAACCGAAAAAACTGATAATAATTCTAGAAAATCTTGTGGTTGGACATTTGAAAATGTCCCATTGTTAATAGAAAAATATCCTCCCTGTAGAAATGTATAATATTGTGTAAATTCAATCAATATAATATGCATAATAGATAAAGAACAAAAAAAGTCTAAGCTCGAACGTTGACGTTCATTTACATTCACGTATTCCCCATAAATACCACAGGAAGGGAAAATTTTCTATACAAGACGAAAGAAAGCGAAATAAATCAAAAGCAAAGGTGACGATCGTCCGTCCAAACGTCTTCTTTTACGACTTTTTTGCGTTCAGCCAGCGTAAATATTTTAATTGCGCGCGCGCGCGTGTGTGTGTGTGTGTGCGTGTGCGCGCGCGCGAACAATTGTGGTATACTGAAGCACTCGAGTGAAGCAGCTCTGACAATGCAATTGCGATTTAGCAATCTAACAAGTTGCTCTCTTCTGCGTTCAGACGGACCTCCCTTACGTCTCCCCCCTCTCTCTCAGCATTCTAAGACTCACAAGGGACGTCAGATATAGAAAATTTATTATACATCTTTGTTTCTTTTTCGGGCAAATTATGTTGCCATAGTTATGTAGAGATTTATATATATGTATATATATATATATAGAAAGTCGTAAAATCATTCATCAATACGACGCTATATAATAATATGCTTTTTTAAGATATCGTAAGTAAATTGAGTGGAACGACTAATTTCAAATGTTATAAACTATTAAAGATGAAATTGGAAAAATGTTAGTAAAAGTTTATCAAAGCTCCCGAAAGAAAATTAATCAGACGTAGTTTGCGACAGTAAGAGATGGTATACAAAACTTTATAGAAAAATTCCAATGAAAAATTAAGTCTTACATATAATATATATGTCTTATGCACATCATTACAGTAAAATTTGAATTCTATATTAAAATTACCAAAGTGGTGATGAAACTCCCCTTCGAAACGATCAGTAACATTATATATACGCTTTATATATGATTAGATTTCGGCCAGTCTATGCTCATATGTTTGTATGCAATTTTCTTAATTTCTACATCATCTTATGTTCAAATCTGATTATAGGCTAATATAATAGATAATAATTATGCAATATTTGAAGAGGAGCGAAACCATATAATTATTAATATTTGGAAGTATTTGAAGATTTGTAAAAAAAAATAATAATAACCATGTGTATGCATAAGAAAATATTACCATAAATAATCTATATATATAGTAAAAATATAACCGTTTCTGAATTTCTGTAACGACAATGGATATAGTAAAAATCGCTAGAAAACGCGTTCACTAAGCTGCTTTTCAAAATTACGGACTTTCCAGTCCGTACGTGAGCCAAATGAACCCGTCCTAACCGTTTCGTCAAAAAAGCTCTTTTCTCTTTCTCCCCGCCACAAACACCCGCGAGAGATCGATAATGTCCGCGAGACATCTAATGAATTCGACCCGAATTCAAAGCCGGGATTCGACACAACAACAAAAAAAAAAAAATCCTTTCCAAGCTATCCTTCCACGCACGCTCCAACGTACACGCGTGACTCCCCGAACTCGTTTCACCCGTATATATAGATATATATATATATATACATACGTCAAAAGGCTTTTTAATGGTCATTAGCTCGTACGTCGCTGTGTCGGCCGAGCCAAAAAAAAAAAAAAAGAAAACACGTGCGCGAGAGGGTCGGCGACGCGACCGCGCTCGCACGCGACGCGCATGCGGCAGCACTGCACTCCGCGTTTCACATACATATAGTGTCCACATATATATACATATTATGCGGTACGCACGCACGTGATATTCTCGCGTGATTTTCGGATCAAAGCGTTAACGATGACTTCGCGATCGAGCCGCGTTGCACCGCGCGGTTCGAGATATTAGCGAGGAGAGGCGAAAAGGTAATCAAAAGTCACCTTTTTATAGGGCAACATTCTGATTCAATGTATAATATGTATAATATAACATATATACTTGCGATTATGTTTTTTTATAAAAATAGAACAGAAAAGCATACACTTCGACATGAACTTCATTTAAATGTCTTCCGGATCTTCATTTCTCATCGCTTTTACACTATATTTTAGCATTCTTAAAATTCCCGTTGAAGCGCAGTTTTCTTTTTCATTATCCGAATTCATCCTTACAAGCTTCTCGATATAGTTTTAGATAATGTAATAATGCAACCCATCATAAGTATAATACAATACTTCAGTCGAAGTATTTGTTCGTTCTACGATACTGCTTTTGTTTCCTTTCTTTTTTTTTCTATTATTCGAGATTATGAACTTGTACAGTTCGATATTCATGAACGAAAGCGTCGCCGTTGATTTCTACAATGATAAATCTGCGCCGAGCGAAATGTAAAACGCGCCGCGAACACGAGCACGCCTGGATTTTATCGATAAGAAAGTATACTTCGTATTTGAATTCGACCGGAATAGCCGGGAAGACGTCTATTTTCGTTATAGACCGCGAGAGATCGAGAAATGGCGAAAACTACGCGAGACCCGTGGATTATGTAGATATAGATAGACGAGCTTCTAAATTCTGACGATCCTCGACATCTAAATATTTTAACCATATTATACGAGGTGCATATAAGAATTACGAAATTTCATTTAAATGCACAATATTAAAATATGTGGCATTATCGAAAAAAAACTTCCAATGATCTCGAATTTCCAAACGCTCGCGCGTTAGATTTGAGCCCGGCAACATATTGGCTTATACGTAATGTATAGATCAGCCATGCATGAATATCATATACGACACACACCGCTCACATCTATAGATTTTAACCATTGTCCTGTATAGGTATTCGTTGCACTGGCGCAGATTATCGTGCGTCTCATGCACGGACGCATGTGTTTAGAAGATTATATATTTGTAAGCATTTGAATAATCGATCGAATCAATCCTAAAATTTAATGTTTACGCCGGAGATTTACGAACCTATTTGCCTTAAACATCGTCCAGTGAATATATCGAAATTACGAATCCGTTCATTACTGTTGAAAAGGTGGAAAATGTGTAGCGTACGGTCGTATATAAAAGTTTTCAGGATTTTTATGTAAAAGAAATATGAAAACACGCTAATTTCTATATATTAAAATTATATATATATATATATATATATATATATATATATATATATATATATACGAGTTCTTAATCGATATATTTTAAGGAGCCAGCAATTTTTACTCGTTATTTTGTTCTTTCATGATCGACATTTTCACATATCGCTCTCGGAACTCCGCGACGCGTCGCGAATTTCCGCGGGGTTCTCTGACGCCGCCACCGCCGCCCCGGCCCCGTACCACTGCTCTGTATCTCGCTCTCTTTTCCGCGAGATTAGATTGGCAAGTATTCAATTTGAGGACGAGAGAGAGAGAGAGAGAGAGCCCCCGCTGCTCTGCCTTTCCAGGCGAATGGCTTTACTTCGCGAGCGAGCGCAATAGCACGCGCGCACGTACACGCACGCACACACACACACACAGTGGATGTTTCGCTGCGCCAACTCTTTTTGCGCGCGCGCATTGTTCTGTATACATAATAAGAGAATTTTCAGAGGAATTTCCGTTGATTCTGTATAACTGTTGTCAAAGAGGGCCAATCACATTCCTCCCACTTACTCCCTCCTCTCAAACTCGTAGAAAAGATCTGAAGCTACGCAAGGAAGGACAAGAAACAAAAATGAAACTGATAATTATATATATATATATTAGTCAGGAAGAGGACAGAAAGGGAAAACAGAGAGGTACAAGAAAGATCTGCAAATTATATGCAAATCCCGCGCTCTCCTCGTAGCTGTTGGTGTACGTATGTGTCAATGTATTTTATGCATACGCATGTGCATAACCTAAAAAGCCTCGGTATATTTGTAACACCTACCCCTCCCCCTCCCCTCCTCCTTCAACAACTGCCTCGTCGCGGCTCATTACTCACTCTCGTCATCCGCTCACACCCTCTCTCTCGTTCTCCCCTCCTCTAACAGCTCTCCTTATATATTTTCATCTCGCGGGGGATGAACGAAGGAAGCACGCATACACACGCGTTCGCGCGCCAAGGAGCTGCTCCGGTGCAGGCACGCGCGCGCGCTTAGCGACGGAAATCCCAAGTCCGCATCTCTCTTCCTCTCGCGGCCGTGGGGGAATTGTCCTTAAAATAAACGCCGCGTCCAGGGTGGCATGGTGTGGGGTGGGAGTGGACGGATTTAACGCGCATATTATTATCCCTCGTCCGGCAGCGACAATATATGCTAAAATTCTCCAGCATACAAGTAATAATGTACATATAAGGACACTATATAAATATATCATATATAGACGAACGCAACGGATATTCGTCCTCGCGAACTTTTTATACAGCGACGTTATGTAGCGGAGCGCGGCCCAAGCGGGGCTGGACGAGAATTTTTCTCCTATCGCACAATCTTGTATCCTCGAGTCCATGGAATTATGACGTTCGCATACGAGAGAGGATGATTGCCTTTCCTCCGCTGATTGGTCTCTCCGTCTTTGGGTACGCGCGCATCGCAGCGAATTGTCGAAGGGGCTGGAGAATAATGAAATTTCTTCCGTAAGTCGTTTCGCGGGCTTTTTTTTCTTCAATTTTTTTATTAGAATTTTATGCAAGTTCCGTAATGTACTTTCAATCCTCGTTTTCAACGTTAAGTCCAATAAATTGCTAATTGAGGTGAAAAGAGATGGTAGTTTAAAAAATCAAAAATATACGTAATTATTGCATCGATTTTTCATGCGGATAACCTTCCCATATTTCCGGTTTCGAATAATCGCGGTAGTTTATTTGTTTCTTGTTTTTGTTTTTTCTCGACATATCCGTCTATCGCTGTTCTGTCGATTACTTTCTGCCCGCTGCCGTTTAGCTTGTTTTTCTTCATCCAATCTCTCTCTCTCTCTCTCTCTCTCTCTCTCTCTCTCTCTCTCTCCGTTATCTTATTCTGCGGTATATTTATTTAATTAAAGAAAAATTACCCTATCTATTAACAGCTCTATCAAATCAAACTTCATACAAGAGCGATACGTGGAGCGATTATGCGAAAACTGTATTTTTTAATGGAAATGTTGTCGATAACTATTAGTGTCTGTGGAAACGGAGTAAATTCGTAGCGTGGAGAAAATAAAATTTATACATTTAAAGGCGTGCTCGTGTTATATTCACATATTCTTTAATAGAAAATTAAAAAATTCAAATTATTCATCAAGACCAAATAAATCGTTGGCAGGTATTATTTTTAAACATTATATTATTGTTAATATTTAATTGCTTATCAATATATGTTAAAGGTATTATTATAAACAATGTGAAGTATATCCGATTGATTGTCCAAAAGAGAGAGCAGCAATGCAGATGCGCTGATAAAACCGTATATCCGCCAATTCATTTATTTATAAGTGTACACTCGAGAGAGCAATGGAAGAAGACGAAGAAGCATATATATATGTGTATATATATATATATATATATATATATATATATATATTATATATATATATATATAGATATATAGAAGAGAGCAGAGAGAGAGAGAGAGAGAGAGAGAGGAGAGAGAGAGAGAGAGAGAGAGAGAGAGATTAAATCTCAAGAAAAGTGAATCACGATCCAGCGAATTCTTCCGGAAAGTTCGTTGGCCGTGAAGAGAAAGTATTGAATAAACGAATGAAAAATAGACGAGGTTTTAATCACAAGTCAATTCTGCTCCCTGAAAAACGCTGCAATTTCCATAAGAGGAAATAATTTATTTATTAATACGATTGAAATAATATGTCAATGCAAATATTAGAATTGGTTTTCTTTCAAAAACGGAACGAATACTTTCTTAATAGAAATCAAGTGATTATTAATGAATATTTCATTATCGTATGCTCTTATTAAATTTGACAAATATTCAAAATTGTATAACAAAATTGTACCGAGATGTACAAACAATTTTTTGAAAAAAAAAGTATAGTAATGTATACTTTGCATTTAAATTTTTTAAACTTCTTTAAACATTTTTTGTAGATAGTATTGTTAGAAATTTAAATGTGGCGCGTAAATCGATGGTACGATATATGTTCGCCTTATCGGTATAGTAGATTCCTATAGATGTATGATGTTTCTGCATAGCCGACAGTAGCATAGTAGATTTCTATTTCTAGGATTTTTCGTAGATATAATAATTTATTCTATTAGTAAATATTTTTATTGGTTTTTAGGACTGTAAGGCCAACAAAAATATTTATTAGTTCATTGAAAACAGTCGACATAAGTACAATAAACATTAGGATTTATTTATGATTCATGATCTCACTAATATTGCTCAAGTGCAATCAAATTCAAAGAACAATTTTTTTTTCTTTTAACAGTGACAAAAGTTTCATAATCAGTATGAGTTTATTGCATCAGTTACGAAAATATATTATAGGCTGAGAAGACTTATTATCTCGAGTAGTATGTTATAAATAAAAAACAAAAACTGTATGCAATATCAATTTCTCGCAATTTCTATGATATTTTACAGCAACCTTGGGTAAAATTTTTTAATGATTTCCCACAAATGACGATGCGTTTTTCAGCTTCTTATGATTATTGAATCAGAGTGAGTTTTTGATTAAGACATAGGAGGCTTAAATAATTTTTTAACTATTACCTATTCTGTGTCCTGTATACAGGGCGTAACAATAATGATGATGATCGTTCGCACTGGACAATCGGTAATAAGTAGGGAAAAACGCTTACAATGGTTGTATATATACAGTTTGAAAAGTTGTAAATATTTTTGGGCTTTATACCTGCCGATACGTTCATCCAGCTCTAATGCACAAAAGGCAATTAGACCGCTTGATCGTAGGGGCTGTGGAAGTCGAAAAGACGGGCGGAGATTTTGAGCCTCCTCCGAAGAGCAGCGGACGGGGGGCTGGACAACAGGGGGGGGGGATGCTTTATAGTTGTTTATTCGGAGTTAATTTTACGAGCGCTACCGTTAATGCGTGGATTAAATACGCAAAGGATGGCGTACGTCCCTTTTTTACGAATTAGATCATTACGACCGGAGCTAAGGATATCCAAATATTTATAATCAATTTCTGGCATTTCCCACGACGGCCCGACTCCCGGAGCAGACGGAGGTCGAATTAGCTTTTCGATCGTTTGGCCGTTGAACATTGTCGAGATAGAGATTGTCCGATTTGCATTATTATGAACTTTGCGTACGACTTTCCCCGCATTATTGAAAATGCGCCAGCGTGAACAATCATATTTGGGTCATCCTTTGTATATCTACGCTCGTGCACACGCATCATACGGCGAGATTTCACTGGCTGAAAAAAGACAAGAGCCGAGGACCGAAAAACGTCGTCATGTTTAATGTAAAAAGGAAAGCTTATTAGAAACTGTGGCATACATAGAGTACATATGACAAAGAGATATGTACCAGTACACTGCGTATATATATATATAAGGATACGTACATAACAATATTACGTTATAAAGATTTTTGTGAATGGGCGCGCGCGCGTATCCGTTTCTTATCATCTCTGTCGGCGACCGGATGACCGCATATGTATATATGTGCGCATACATGATACACAGCCACGCTTATATATGACGTGATAACGCGAAAGGACGCGCTGTTATTATTGCTTTTTTTTTTGCTCAATGCACATCGCGCGCCTCACATCCGACGATGATCATAGCGCCCGAAGCCATCGCGAGAGTTCAACGCTGTACATAAGAAGAGGAGCTGGTGATCGATCGAGCCTCGTTTTTATTTTAATATTATATTAATAATATATAAAGCGAGAAGAGTGAGAGAGAGAGAGAGAGAGAGAGAGAGAGAGAGAGAGAGAGAGAGAGAGAGAGAGAGACGACAAAAAATAGCTTTGTTGATGGGTAGCAACCTGATGCATCCTTTGTTCTCTATAAGTATTATATATATATATATATATATATATATATATATATATATATATATATATATATATATAAATTTCAGGGATAAAAAGAATTTTTATATATCGCTTGAAGCGATAAATCCCTAGAGAAAACGCATTATTATAAAAATCAACAAAACAGCACAAATAAAATTCAATTTATATATATATATTATTTTGTAATGCGGCAATTGACATAGTTTCAAGCGGTGGTGGTGCGGTTATTTTTCGTTTTTTTCTTCTTCGAATTTTCCTCTCGAGCGCCTCCACAGGTATACCCATAAATGCGCGAGTAAATATTTTTACAACGCGTAAAACCAGAGCTTTTCGACCCATTCGCCCATTGGCTCAGAGCGCACAAATATGTAATACGGTTTTGTTGAGGCGGCGCGAGGGGGGGGGGACAAGCGAATACTGCATAGGCGCCCTTTTACAGCCCTGTAAAAATAGCGCCGGCGCGCTTACCCCGCGTCCCATTCACCGGGCTTTCAAGACCCCGCGACAATCCGGGATAGGAATTCCGATGCGTTACGCGTTATTACACGTACTTATTGTACCTATTGAAAGCTGCGCGCGCGCGCGCGCGGCGCCGACGTACTGACGCGTCTTTATACAGCGCTCCGCCACCGCGGCCGCCGATCGCTCGCGCGCTTCGGGCCCGTGCTTTCGCCACGGGCGAGGCATGCGGCCAAATACATTAACCGATGCAGCGCGTGCGCAACGTTCGAGCGAGCTTTGGCGCGTGATCACGGCGGCCCGAAGAGCGAAAGGGGGGGGGGGGTGATGGACGGGAGGAGAGGGTCAGACTGTGTTGCGGCGAAAGAAAGTAAACATTGTTTTTCCAGGCTCTCTCCCTCCCCCCCCTACGTCTAAATCCTCACGATGGGCCCAGGAGCCATCAGAACGACGTCGTTAGACAGATTAGAACGAGCCTCCGTCGCTCTCTCTCTCTCTCTCTCTCCTCTCTCTCACTCTCACTCTCACGCTCTTCCTTCCCATCCAACACTTACTCCCACCAGCTACGCGCTCCCACAGTCCTCTGGACGAGCCGCGTCGAGAATCCCGGCAAACCGCGGCGCTCGCCTGAGCGAGAGAAGAGGGCAGATTTGCAACCTTACCTGGGCGGAGCGCGTGACGAATTTGTACCCGCGTGCCCTGGGCTATCGGGCTATGTTCCCACATCCCTGTAAACGTACGCGCGCACGTACGCATGTACAACTGCGGGGCGACCCAGAGCCACAGTGTCGAAAGCTCGGTCGAAAGTTTTGCGTCGGTCGGTCCGGCGTACGTGGCTCCCGGTCGCTCCCCCCACTGCCCCCCTTGTTTGTGCAACAAGGGAATTGTTGCTTCTTTTTTTTCGGTCGTCGGGAAAATGTGTCCTATATAAAATTGGGTGCTTTTTTTTTCGTTTACGGTTCGTAGATTGCGACGTGTCGCGTAATTATAACCTGACAGTTATACAGTTACTTATTAAATGCTTTACTAATGTACTATTTGCAGATTTAGATACATAGAGCAACCTTTTTTTCTTCATTATTTCCTTTGTTTAACATACGTTATACGCAATCTTCACGCGCACGCGCGCGCACACACACACACACACACACACACACACACCACACACAGATAGTAATTTCTAACAAATATAAATACAAGAAAATATAAATTATAAAAGGTATACATTAGAACAGTAGTCGTGGAGTAAAAAAAGTTTGTACAATATTTTATCTTTCTGGTATACATAAGACAGGTATATTTGTTCTTATGATATAAATATAACGTAATGGATATGAACTGTCAAACAATAAAAGTATATCTCGGATAGGTAAAGCGACTATAGCAATTTGAAATTATATTATATGATGCTTATATAGCCACAAAATTCATATACGTATATATATTAAAAAAAAACCTCTAATCCCCAGCTCCTTGAAGTCATACCCGGGTACGTCAAGTAAAAACTTTTTATATTTAAAGGGCGATCGTCATCTTCCTCGTCAAAGCACAATGCGCCAAAAAATATAGTTTTTTTCTAAAATTATTTTCTTATTATTATATTACACGTACTTCGATTATACAAATTTGGGAGACACATCGACCCGAGTGACGCACGTTTAGTCACTCTTTAGTCCAATCGCTTCCCATATCATGCCTGTATTAATGCATATATAAATGCAAAAAATAAAACCTCCGCCCACTGGAATTGTTGGCCCAAAAAATACATACATACACATTCGTGTGTGTATATATATATATATATATATATATATATATATATATATATATATGTATGTATGTATGTATGTATGTATGTATGTATGTATGTATGTATGCACATACGTGTGTCTATACACGTATGTATAATATCGCCAACATTGCACTGTGAGAATATTATAATGTGCAACGTCCAGGCCCGGTAAACTGGTGGGGGAGGGGGATAACTCAAATCACGCGCTTCACGCGCGCCAATTGCGCAATAAAACCGTCCGCGTTCGTTAACCGCGCGAAAATTGTCGCAGGCGACAAGACTTTATACGAGCTTTATTGCTCACGCTGCTCCGTCTATACGTACATGTATATTCTTATACAGTGCTTCATTCGTATATAAAGACAAATGCAGCGAAGCCGAGAGCGAAGCGGATGCCATATATATATATATATATATATGAAACATGCGTATAAGCATTTCGATTGTACGTACATGGTGAAGGTTCCACACGTATAATGTACCCCGATGTGGACCCCGCGCGCAGAGCTTCCGAAAATAAATTCAACGCTAGGCGAGGACTGCGGGGACTGGCGATGCGCGCGGAATATTAGCCGCTCTTGGGGGGCCGTCCTCGGTAAACGTGGACCATATATTCGTTTTATTTATTTGCCCCCGCACTCTTTTGCTGTGCTCTCTTCCTATCCCCACCCCCCCCTCTCTCTCTAGCAGACGCGCGCGCCACACACCTCGGCGAGATTTGATACCATCCGGGGGTTTTCCCGATTTTTTTTCTTCTTCTTTTTTGTGTGCATCTTTCCTTCCTAGTCTCATATATATATATATACACACGAATGTATAACACGGAAATAGCCACCCAGGGCCGTATCCGACCTCGGCACCACGACCAGGGCCTATATATTTCGTCTCTTCATATCTCGGCGCGCTTTCGTGTACAACGCACAAGCAAGAGATTATATTAGCGATATATTACGTGTATTAGGGATAACGGCCGGGTCAGGAGGACGGAGATACGTGGAACGAGACGCAGAACGTCGGAGCGGGCGGATTATTATTATTATTATTATTATTATTATTATTATTGTTGTTGTTGTTGTTGTTGTTGTTGTTTTATTATTATTATTATTATTATTATTTTGTTGTTTTGTTGTTGTTATTATTATTAGTGGCGTAAGCTTGCGGAGATGGGCGCACGCGGAAGACGGGCGCGCAATGGTCCGGTGTCGTACGCGTGCGAGCTGAAAGTACGAATCGCAGGACGGTAGCGGATCGGGAGAACGAGCGATTTGAATATTATCGAAATTAAACAGCGGCCGTTGTCGCATTCCGAGCGTTTCGTATAGTTTCGTCCAAGTATATATATGTGTACGTGTGTGTAGATAGGAGTCCGCGCACAAGTGCTCGTCAATCATATTTCCCGTGCGCGCGAGTCACGTTACGTCGCCGGTGTCATTCGGCAACCTTGGCGGGAATACGGGAAGCCCTCTTGGCCTCTCTATTATACCTGTACGCGTATACCGGCTTGTTCGGATTCCCTCCCTCGCTGCGGGTATAAAACGTTCGGCTGGACACCACACACACACACACACACACACATTTTAAAAAATTGTAAATAATTTTTTAGATATAAAGAACACAGCTTGAATGCTGAGTAACTAAAGATTTGCCTTATAAAATTTTAATGTTTAGTAACATTTATTTGTTTTAAAATAATAATAAGTATGAAATGAAAAAAAGCGGGCATGTTTGGTCATGGCGGAACACAGTCGGTTTAGTAGCTGGGCGTGATGGGCACCGAGTAATTCAATGAAAAGAGAAGAAACAGAATTTTTGTCTGAAGATATTTCTTGTCCCGACGAGAAAGTAACTAATATTATTTAAATATTTTCATTGTATACTTATATTAATGTATTATATATTGTTCTTATTGTTCTTCTTCTTTAGATTTTGTTATATAATTTAAACAAATAAAATAAATCTGTAAATGTAAATATTAACAAGTTGAAGTCAGATGAATAACAAAAGTATAATTGTAAATGATAATAATAAGAAGTATATACATTATAAATGGTAATAGTCCGCTACCCGTGTCATAAAATACCGCATGCGCGTACGTTCGACGTTGGCGGCGTGTGCCTAACATGCCCGGCTCAACGACTTTTTCTAATTTCTCAATAATTGAAATATATTTTGCAACAATATTGAAAAATCTATGAATCGATAGGAAAAATTCTCAGCTCTCTAACGGTATTAATTTCACATTTTAAAAATCCAATTTGCTTGGTCAATTTGGCGTTTTTAAGAATAATTACCAACGAAATTTCGAGCGGATACATTTAATGTATTAATATCTGCGTTAAAATAATGTATTTCATTAAAATTTTTTGGTGTACAAAAAAAAATTTACATCATTCTTAACAATTTCATTGATGCTTTAAGTAATAAAAATTTATTTCAAATAGCAAAAAATTAGATGCCCAACTGACCCGCCTTCCCCTATCTACATGGCACTTAACAAAGTTCGTCCAAGCCCCTTCGTTCCCCCACCCCCCGACGGGAAGTCCGCGGGAAAAAGGATTGCCGCCTCCCTCGGAAATGTTTGCTTATCCGTATATTAGAATTTGAATCTTTATAATTACTACAGGACGCGCGCGCGGGTAAAAGGCATTTCGTAGATGTAACGTCTGTTGACGATACGGTGACTGTGCAGCCGGACATTTTCAATCCACGATTGTTTAGTCAGTTTTTTTTTTGTTTTTTTTTTTTTTTTATTCGTCAGCGAGTAAAGCGTAAAGCGGTGAAATTTTGCGCCCCCGATTGCGCTCCCCCAATACGCGGATGTAAAGGCGCATTTTGCGCTTACTGCGACAAGACCAAGACTTTATTCGTGCTCTGGCCTCCCGTTGCATCATTTACCACGTTAGCGTCGGTTTCGCACACATTTTCCAAGTCGTGCCACTCTCCCTGGATTTTCTGTTACAGACACCGTCTTGTTATCGTTCGACCGATGTCTAATTTGCACGCTCTAGTCCTGCTTTAATCCTTTCGCGTGAAAAATACACGTGACGAACAGAGAATGCTCTGGTGTAACGACTTATCAATGGGTCTCGCGCTTACTTTGGAACAGAAATCGTATCGTGAAGAAAAGATAAATACCGTATATATATATTATCTAAATACTATATATTTATATTTATAGTGTATGTAAATAATCTTATATACTAGGAAATACGGGAAGGTACGTAGCATTGTACAATTGTAGTAATTAATATTCCGACGAAGAATTCGTAATGGCCGCGATGATCGGCACACGACTATTTGGGATAACTCGAGTCCGTTAAACGCTCGGCTGATAAATTTAATCGTACTCCACGGACAAAGTTCAAAATTGATCTAATACAGAACGTAGCTTTGTACGATTTTACAATTGAAGGATCCGCCGTCCGAGCCTGCGATGCAAAGTAAATATTGCACCGATTTCAACGCGACGGAAATAACACCACGTACTCGGCTGTGAGGACGTGTCGGGGCCAATTGTCACGGATCGAGCAACAAGTAGGCAGTTTCACAAATTACGTTATTTCAAGACGTAAGCTGATAAATCGACGCAATCGATTGACATTTCGATTGATCAAGCCCTTTATTTACGTATACATCTATCTACGTCGCTGCGATGGAATTCAAGCGGATTCGTCGAAACGTGCGGAAAGAGGAAACTTCTTTCTTTTTTTTTTTAATATTATTTGCAACTTTTGGCTCTGAAATTTTCAACGCTTTTGTTCATCCCGCGGGACACGGGGATTCCACTTTGGACTTGCAAGTAATCCTAAGTAAAGGGAATTATCATCTGAATTTTTTTAGTAATTTAATGACTATGTGGATATAATATCGTTAAAGACTTCGAATAATCATTTGTTAACGTGGGCAAAGCAGGCCGCAGCAGCACCGCAAAATAAACGTCGAGATTATTGTATAGCGCGGTATTGTCCTTCGATCCGATTAAATTAAAAAAGTAAAAGGGTACGAGATATACGTATAAAAGCATGTAATATATCAAGGTTAACGAGGCTTAACTCGTCTTATCAATCTTCAAGCGAAAATTTTAACCCTATTTCTAATAATAATACATTAATAACAATAAATTATTATAATATTGTACTTAGTGCTCTGCTGATGGCGCATCAGCCCCCTTTCAAATGCCGCAACTTTCGTACTTCCTCGCTGCAGTTGGTCTCGTGTAATTTGTGCGCGCGTATATATGTGTGTGTGTGTGTACGTGTGTGTATGCGCGCGCGCGCGTGCGCGTACACGGTGTGCACCGTCAGCAATTTGGCCGTATCATCCTTGCAGCGGCTCGCTTCGCGACCGGCTCATATTGCAGTCGTATGCTGCTCAGCTTCTCTCTCGGTCCTCCTTCCCTCTATCTCTCGCTCTCTCTCTCTCTCTCACACACACACTCTCTGCCGCTCCGTCTTTCCCTCTCCGATGGCAGCGCTGCTCAGCAGCTTCGAAACACGTGTGCGCAGCATACGCCGTCGTCGGGACACCAGGCGTCACGTGACCGCCTCGCCTCGTGCGTCCCCCGCGCCCCCGCGCTCTCGGCTGCCTCTTTGTTTTCTCGTTTCAGAGATATACCTATATATACACATACATATACCTACACCGAGGGATCCCTCATTCTCTCCTCGTCTTTCACATTTCGCTTCTCTCTCTCCCTCACGTTCCATATCGCTCGCACACACACACACACACACACACACACACACACACACACACACACACACACACACACACACACACACACAAACACGCACACACCAGAGTGGTAAGCTCCGCACAGCTTTTACCGCTGGCGCGGCGGCGGCGCGTCGACGCGCAGAAAAGAGCGCATCCCAGCCTCGCCGGAGTCCGACACTCCGACCCGACGCGCACCGCACCGGCAACTCGTCCGAATACCCTCTCTCTCTCTCTCTCTCTCTCTCTCTCTCTCTCTCCCTGCCTCTCCCTCCCGCCACTGCCGATCTCTCTCGCTCTCGTTCCCTCTGAACGCGCGCGCTCGCTCGCTCGCTCGCTCGCGGACCGCGGCCGGCGCGCGGCACACGCAGGGCCGGGCCCCGGCCCCCGATATTTCCAGTGAACGCTCGGATCTCCGGCGCGAACGACCTCCTCTTCTCGCTCGTGATATTGGTCTCGCCGCGGCGCGTCGTCCTCCCGGCCGTTCGCGCCAGCGCGCGCGCGCGAGCGCACGCACGCACGCACGCCAGCCAGCCAGCTTCTCCGCGCCGCCCGCAGTCTCGCGGGCTCGTCTCGCAGAATATTCCCCGTGCGCGCGCCCGTCGCCGGACAGTTTTATTTCGGCCGATTATCGCGCGTCGTTCGCGGTCGCTCCGTCGCCGAATTGGTGTCTGATGTGCGCGCGCGCGCGTAGGGACGCATCGCTGGAAGTACGAGGAGAACTGGTGTACCGTAGTTTCTTTCTGTTTTTTTTTTTTTACGCTTATACGTACATATCTCTCTCTTTCTCTCTATATATATATTAGTTATATAGAAATTCGCGATAGATTGTGAATCTGTGCCTGTGCGCGTATAACCGTGTGTCGGTATCGTTGTTGTCAATTCTGTTCGGCGTGACGCTATATGTGTATATAATAACAAATCCGCGGCTACAAGAGCTCGAGGAAGAGACGAGCTCCGACATCGTCGTTATCTGTGTCGTCGGTTCCACAAGTTCTCGTCCCTTATCTATATTATATCCTCGTCGCTGCTGTTTACTGTTTATATATATACACACGCCAGCACGCGCACGAAATACGTATTGTGTATGTATGTATATATGCGTGCGAGAAGCGAAGGAGAACTGGCAACGATGAGCGATCCGACGAGCGGAGGATTTCGCGGATAGACCGGGAGACGTGGGCGGCCGTGGCGGCGGAGGAGGAGGAGGAGGAGCTTTTCCGGGGAGGGGGATCATTCGCGCTCGCCGTCGCCAGGATGCTGAAGCACTCGCGGCGATCGCCCGGCGGCTCGGGCCCGGGCCCCCATCATCATCCTCATCATCATCATCATCAGGGTTGCGGCAGCGGCGGCGGCGGCGGCGTCAGGCACAATCCCCGGGGCGCCCAGCTCGTGCTGCGCAGAAGGAAGCGCGGACGCTCGGTCTCGAGGAGCTGGCCCGGCACGCCGATCACCCTCTCCGTCGTCTCCAACACCTCGTCCGAGGTTTATTTCTCTTCCTTTATACGTGTATATCTGTAGATAATAAACGTCGACGAAACCTCGATACTTACTGTATACTAGGTGTCGTCGTATTTGGCAGTTTAATGGGGCCGGGGGCGGGAGGGGGGAGGCAGGAGGTACGCCTCGATAGCGAGAAACGGTTGTTCGAGCGCGAGCTTCCCGTCGATGACGAACGGTCCTACAATTTATCGCCGATATTTGATGGAAATAATGAAAATTCTGCGATCGCGAGCCGTAAAGTTCCGTCCTTGTCCGCAGCACGCGTCTGTCGGCTTTGCCCGCAGCCACGGGAGTCGACAATTATTCGCCACTTACAGCTGCGGTGGTTTTTCACCGATTCCCCGAACTGTCGGGTAAATTACGATCGTTCGTCTTGGCGGGAAGCCGTCCAAACGAATGTTTTTCCCCATACACCGAGCCGCGGAAATCGGCGTCAGACGGGCAAATCTACTGTCATGTTACGCGGCTTCACGACGGTCAGTTTTTACTGCGATACTTCCTGAAAAAATTTCAACGCGTATTAAAATATCTAACTAATATATATATAGATATTGCGCATTAATTTGACACCTTATAGGTATATTGTATATATCGACAGGTTGTCGTAAATACCCCCCATTGATTCAACCAAATAGAATTCCCTACTACGTGTATCCTTCGTGGTTCTTTTCGCAGAAACGATGTTAATATAGTTATTTTATTTCAATCATTATTATTTCAATTGTATTATTGGTGCGAACGTCAACGCGTCGACGCGACTTTATATTGGTACAATATTAGAGGTGAAAAATATTTCTGAATAATAATGATCCCGATCAGCGATGGCAAAAATTCGCGAGTTAATTCAAGATAGTTATTTGTTCTCATTTTTTCATTGTCGTTATATATTGAAAAATTACAGTTGCGTTATAAAGAACACGAATGAAAACTCATTCCGATATATAATTATAAAAAAAAAAAACGAGTTTAAGCCGATATTATTGGATATATCCCAACAAAAAATAAAATAAATATGTGAATGTGCTTTATTAAAAAATTTTATGAAACGATAATGGTAACGTTAATTAAAAAAATTTATAATTGCGCGCGATTATAGGCGCTTAAACGGCATTCTGCGTTACGCGTGCTTCACGCCTATTCTCATACCTCAGCCGTATTTTATTAACATATTTCTGCCTCGCATCTTGGACGACGGGAAATGGTAGTTTTAACATATTTGCCACGCGAGCGCCTGCCAATAAATTTGCCATACGCTCGGCTCCGTTAATTATCGAAGGGAACAATTGGCCTGTCGACGGAGGCGCGAAGCTTCGTAATCCAGCATCATGAGGGACTGGAGTTACCGAAATGTCGAGCATTTTATGATTGTGACTGTTTGAATCTTGCGCCCGTGTTTCCGCTAAGCGCGTGCAAGAAAAACGGTCCATATATTTACGACGTTGAAGCTCGCTTTGTCGAGGGTTCGAAAGCAGCACAAGTGCGTCAAAATAAAATTTCTGCGATTGAGCCACGAGGCTATGCGAAATATTTACGTATATATGCAAAATTGAGATATAATGCGATGGACGCGGGTCTGTCCGATTGAAAAGTGTTTCGAAAAAAAAAAAAAACGAAAAAACAATAAAATAAAAAAGAAGAAAGGCCGCAATCACTCTATCGAACTTGAAACGAGTTTTCGTTATAATAATCATGTGTCTTTGTTATACGGGTATGTGCGTCACTGGCGCGGAAGTAAAAAATTTCTCGAGAAGTCGTTCCATTATTAGTTTGGGAACTTCTGAACGCGGTTACCAGCGAGGACCCCACTGTAGTGGATTATTTTTTGTTGTTGTTGCTGTTAATCCGTGTGTGAGTGAGTGGTGTGTGTGTTGTGTGTGTGTGTGTGTGTGTGTGTGTGTGCGTGTGTGTGTGTGTGTGTGTAGACTTGAAAACTTACTTGATAGATTTCTTGGTGTTTCCCTATTCAGCTCGTAAAATTTTATGGACAAATAACCAAATAATAAAAGAATGGTATTTGAGACAAATAATAAGAGATTTGTATTATTCGTTCAATGGGTTAGAAGAGGCTCAACATTTTTTGGATATTTTTTTCTACGAATGTAATATTATAAAGATAATATAAAGACTATTGCACAATAGAACAAGAAGTGTGTGGACTTACAGGAAAAGAAAAATATATACATCTATAAATTTTTCCCGTATGCTATACTTTATATATATTCCAATTATGTAAAAAATTATACTTTGCGAGAAAATGAAATCTTCGCGAAATTCTCTAATCTGATCTCTTCGTAGATGTAAATGTAAAGATTATACTGTTTTAACAATATTTTACGATTCTACACGAGCCGACAATAAATTTTCAATTTATCATTCTACGTGTACAAATTAACGACGATGCTTAAATTATTTTCACGTGTCCAATGGATGAGCGTAATTAATGCAGCGACTCGTAAAAAAAACTCCGCAGCTTACATTATTTACGGCAAAAATCAATAATCGATCTATTCGTTGAGAAAATGAAAACAAAATAAAAATAATAATCGAAAGACGTTGGAAACGAGTTTGAACGCGCGCGCGCGCACTTGTCACACTACGGACTTTCTATGTACTTTTCCATATTCGCTTATATATATATATATATATATATAAAACTGAGAAAAAAGGCGAGATGCCAAGAACGACAAAAAACACATCTAATTTTTATAAATTTATTTTAGCAACAATGCGACAAACAGTTGGGTAGAGAACGACGGCGAGAAAAAAAGTCGAAGAATTCGACGGAGGAGTTCCGCTCTGCGCGTTATTTTACACGGGCGCTTCTTTCACGGGATAAATACCTAATATTTACTGTATATATGTAGAAAAGGGACGGACACACTAAAAGAAAAATTCATACGACGACGTTATAATTCGGGAGACATTCGCAGTCTTTCTGATCTTCAAAGCTACGTCACTGCTTAGGCGTCTGTACATATATATATATATATATATATATATATATATATATATATATATATATATATACTGTACAATCGTCATCAGCCATCGGTCTAATCGCTCAACAATCTTAATACGTACGTAATTTACAACAATGTAATACATACTCATTGCCGCGGAATTGCGTACAGATAGGTAGGGGATACATCCAGCATATATTAATGACAACGAAAGAGGGGAGGGTACGTATGAAGACCATCTTCTACGGAAAGATATATACTTTATTGTTTATCTAAGGCTCGTCTCTCTCGACGCTCCTCACGAGCTTATCTATATTGCTCTCAAAATTTTCTCTTGCGCTCGAGCAATTATTTGGGCCTCACTATATATATATATTATCGAAACCACTCTCCAGAATCGGCGAAAATGTATAACCGTCGCATGAAATGGAATGGAAAGAAAATAACCTATCTGCTGTATGACCCGGATAATTAACCTTACGTAACGAGAAGCTCTCTCTCTCTCTCTCTCTTTTTCTCCCATATACATATATATACATATATATAATATATATATATATATATATATATATATATATATATAAAGGGGAGGGGATCGAATGAAACGGAAGGTCATCAGGCTGTATCTCGCGCTGCGGAGACGATGTTATTCGATGACCGGGAGAAAATTATAACGCGTTCGTCCAGATCGTCCAGTTTATCTCGTTTGTCTATATATCTATATATATATATATTATAGAGATGTATAGCAGCATTCGCCTAAAATTTAGTCGAAGTACTCTCGAGTTCGATTTTTTTCCTCTTTGTCAAACAACTCAGACTACGAGCTTTTTCATTGTTGCCGGGGACACGCTCGGGAATCGTTACGTAAAAGATATATACGACATCGCTCTAGACACGAT
Organism: Sycobia sp. Sy_11; assembly: GCA_018907035.1. Taxonomy (NCBI): domain Eukaryota; kingdom Metazoa; phylum Arthropoda; class Insecta; order Hymenoptera; family Epichrysomallidae; genus Sycobia; species Sycobia sp. Sy_11. The sequence continues at coordinate 266,066 of JACCIC010000085.1, read as the reverse complement.
ATGAACGAAATCTAATAAAATTGGCACGGAAATGGCCTATATATATGTGTGTGTGTGTGTGTGTGTGTGTGTGTGTAATGCGGTGATCGCCCCTCGATTGCACGAGGAATACGTAGGGATAGCGAGAGCGGCTTTGACTATAAATTGGGGGAGGGGGCGAGTGACGGGAGCGGCGGGAGAGCCGGACGAAGATCGAATTTTCAAGGATGTCGAGTGGGGCCAGGGTGACAGTACAATCGCTTGTATATTTATTTGATAATATATATATATATATATATATATATATATATATATATATATATAATGACGTCCATTTTTCCAGCCGAATTCTAACATATACACGCAATTTGGCGCACTCCCTCGCATAACGATGTCATTTTTCGGAATTAGATGGAACTCGCATGGAAGTAACGAAAAAAGGAGGGAGGGGGAGTGACGAGAGTCGGAAATTGAAAAGCGCCCGTCTTATCGTCGGGACGACGCGAATTTATAGGATCACTTTAAAGTTTAACGTGATTTTTACGATTTGTTTTTTAAAAGAGGCGTTTTAATAGAAGCGTTATAAACACAGTCATATACATGCAAGGATTCCTATATGGTCATATAACACATATATGTCGTGAAATATAGTTTTGGAAGCTTTGTGATTTTATAAAGAGTCGATTTTCGGTCTATCATAATGTATGCGTGCCCGCGGAGGACATTTATATACAACCTAATTTGTTCAAACGTTATCGTCTAAATAAACTTTTTAATTCGTACTTTCAAAGTGATTCGCACCAAAGAGAAGGAATTGGATGCTACAACAACAACAACTTCAACAACAACAACAACAACAACAACAACAACAACAACAACAACAACAACAACAACAACAACAACAACAACAACAACAACAATAATAATAATAATAATAATAATAATAACTTTTCATGTTTTTTTAATATGCTGAATTAATATGTAAAAATGAATATGATAAATTGTCTATCTCGTTTACATTTCAGTTACACGTTTTTCAATGCGTATGTATACAGTATGAATAACTAAATTTATAAAAAAGCTACTTATTCTAAGAATGCTATCGATCAATCTAGGATGATTTTTTTATGTGTACTTTCCTCTAGTATTATTTCGAGATTCATTAAATTTTTCTAGCAATTTGAGTCGCCCTCGTACCACCGTAAAGAATTTTTTGCTTGTATTCTGACTTCAATGTACCTCTATGCACAAAAATAATGAACAAACAGGACCCGCGACGGAACCCTTTCAATTCTCCACCAACGCACTTACGCCCCACGGTTTACGGAAAACGACAGAAAAACAAAGGAACGTTCTCGGAACGCGTCGAAACTACCCCCCACCCCTCTCTCACAATGCGCGAAAAGCGGGCGGAAAAAAGGGGCCACTCCCGTTACACGCGTCGAGCGCGCGTGCTTCGTGATAAATTATTTCGCACTCTACTCGACGTGTGCGCGGAGGACGGCGAAGAAAGGCAAAACCGGACGATACGCGCGCAAAAAAAGAAGGTATAACAACATCCCGAAAGCCTCTCTCGATATAATTGTCGCGTATATGTACTTTTTTTTTTTTTTACATTCGTGTTTATGTGCACAGTGCGAAAAAAGCGGCCTTATCAGGTTTTCAAATAATGCACACGATCATATCGTGATCGCGGGCGTCGTGTCGTCGAGATCGACGAGAAGATCGATTTTCGCCGCGTGTATATATAGGCGCGTGTATGTGTATGTAATGTAACTGGTGTATATCGACGTGAATTACAAGGCCAAGGTCTAGCCGCACTCAACACGAGTGAACAGAAACACATACGCACACGCGCGCGCGCGCGCACCAAATTCCGCCTTGATGGTCGCGCAGGCAGCCCTACTGAAAAACGAAACCGAATATCCATGGGGTCGCTGCTCGGGTTGGTTGTTGATGGTTGGGGGGGGGGGATCGTCGTATTATGTAAATATACAGTCGATTAGCTTCGGTCAACCGCTGCGCCCACCCATATATCAGGTACAACGCCGCAGGACTGCACCTTCCACTCGAGAAAATTCAGAAGCTTTGCGCGCGTGTAGTTGGGATTGTGTGGGTAGGACACCGCCCACCCCGAACGATAGATCCACATTAGGGGTCGGTGTAATTCTTCCACGCCTCGAAAAAGGCCGGCCTAATACAAATATTAACGGAAAGTTTCTCTCTCACTCTCTTTCACTCTATCTCGGCCGAAAAGTGTAGTCGCGTCCCTTTTAAGTTTCTGTGGCAAGAGCTGATATAAAAGTATATAAAAGTATTTAGTCGCGTTGCTATTTTATCGTCCTGCAGCGTTCACATACGTTTACATTACATTCGCACGGTTATTCGTGCACGATGTTCCTGCGTTCAAATGTAATATTTGCAATTTTTCATTTCAGACGAGTATTTGTTACGTTGGTAATTATAAGGGGATTTTGCGAGGGGATGGGGATTAAATTTATATAGATAGAAATCTCTATATAGATGGTGTAAAATGATTATATTCGTATCGGGTTATGCTGCTCGATCGAATAGAGCGTATAAAATATAAATTGCGATATAGCGAAAAATTCGCCTCGAGTGTGTTCCGTCATGTTACAAGGATTATGCCGGTAAAATTTTACTCCGACAAACCCTCAACTAAGTGCGAATACACGGCCTATTCACCTGTGTATATACATGTGTAAAATTCCGGGACCGTCTGATATTATTTTATAATGATGATGAGATAAAATTTATATCTGTATATATATATATATATATATATATATAAGTGTAATGCACGTGCGTGGAATTTTAAAACAATTTAATTAGAGCACGATTTCGGCACGCAATCGTTAAGTAAATAATGTGTATAATGCCCGTATAATTTATTGCTATTTCTGTAGTCGCGATAGCGCGGCATGAGTGCGCGCGACTCGTATACAGCGGGCAAACCCGAGCAATCGCACGGCGCATCAACGGGCAAGCATTGCACGTATCCAAAACTCGAATCTTAACGTGCGGTGCGAGCGCACGTAAATATCTTCGGTGATACGAGGTATACTCCTTGTTGGATTGATGGATAAGAAATCGGCGTGGAGCGCCGATAAGGCCTCGGGATTAAAGCTGCTCCTCTCTCGTACCTACAGCATACGTGCATGTCCCGCGGCAATTTCTCTGTTGGTGAAAAATTCATCGGACTCGCGGACGAAATGGCAGTTGTGCTTCACGCGAATAATATCGATATGATGCGTGTAGTAGAAAAATGACGGAGTTTTGTGAGAGTTCAATATGCATCGCGTTAAAAAAAAAAAAGTCGGATTAATAAATGCGGACAGTAGCTTGGGATGATAAATTTTTTAACAATAATTTGAATGTGTTGTACTCTTAGATTATTCAATACGTATTTGTATAGGATAACGTAGAACGTGGGTGAAAACTATATAATCTGAAAGAAGCACGTCAGCGCTCGTATTCTGACGTAAGTAGGGTTTGGATTTGATTGCCCCTGAAGCTGCACAATCAGTTTCCATACTTGATTTATTCGGTTCCGACCTTTGGTGAAAAAGTACACAATTTAATGTACAAATTTTTCCCCTCCCACAGATAGGTCTATTATAATCGAGAACACGTCGTGCAGAATGACAGTCCAATTGCCGAGATGTTTGCGGCCAGCGTAGACGCGTCGATCGGTTTCTCACGTCCACCACCGCCAGGCGCACGCAGCAAATGAACGCGCGTTCGCTGAACTTTGTAACGCCGCTGTCTATAGTCGTATAACTGAGAGTTCCCGCCCCCGCGGATCGCCTCGTGCGAGCGCACGTGCAATTAGCACGGGCTATGCACAATCAGGGTCAAAAAGTCGTATTGCGACGCGGTTTAATGGGGAGGGGAGGGTGAGGGAGAGGTGGCAACGAAAGAGGAAGACGGGGAAAGAGAGAGAGAGAGAGAGAGAGCGAGAGAGAATAATAACGCGGTAGTGGCCAACGAAAAAAACAAGAACGAGAACGAGAGCAAGAACGATCTTTTGCATCACGTTTCCATCGCCAGTGGCGGCGCGCGCTTCTGGTCCTGTGTTGCGCAACGAAACCGCGAGGGTTGAGGGGGGGGGGTGGTCGAGGTGACGGACGGGGAAGAGGAGGACGACGACGACGACGATGTCTCGATCTCTCTTGCCGCGACGACGACGACGACCACCACCACCACCACCACCACGTTTATTTACACGTTGCGTCACGTTTTATGTACTGCAACGCCGGCGCGGCCAGAAGGCCACGGGAGCTCCGCTCCTGCTCCCTCCACTGCGGCTGGCTTCTTCTTGCCTTTGCACATAATACCTACCGTTTATAATTACTCATTGTATTCGTTCGCTCCTTGCGCGTGCGCGGGTGATGGCCTCTTTTTTTTTTTTTTTTTTTTTGTTTCCAGCCAAAACATTTATATATAATCGATATATGTCGGTGCCTCGTGCCGTCACCGTATGGGGGGGGAGGGGGAGGGGTTTTACTATCGATATACTTTTTTCTATTCATCCCACATATATATTATGAGGTGCTTCCGACGGTTGCGGCGGTCGTTGGATGGAAATCTGTTCTATTAATTATACATTACGTGCTCGCGGCTCACCGCGGAGCTCACGGCGGCGCAAATTATTCGGGATTGATCAAAGGAATCGGGGCGGCGTGTTCTATAGATCGCTGGCGATAAATAGACGAGTGCGGTAATCGTGTTATTGTTCTCGCAATCATTTCATAAGTGAATAGGCAAATTGATTGAATCATCTCTCTTGGAAAAAAGATGGCCAGAGAGGTGGTGAGAGAGAGAGGGGGGGGGGAATCTATTATACTCATTTCGTACCGCAGCATTCCTTCTCATATCTATACACATCTTTGCGTGCGTAGCGCGCGTGTATCTATATATAGCAAATCCAGGAAACTATTAACTTTTTGAGAGTGTTAAAAAATCAATATCTCTTTACCAGTACACTTTACTCGACAGAATTGTTTTTCTTAAAATACTAGCTTTACAAAGTCAGTAAATGGTAGGACTTTGATTAAGTATTGTTCTTCCTAGGAAATCAATGCACGTTAGCGGTAAAAATTTTGATTCGCAAAATAAGTAAAAATTAGTTGAAAATGTTATGGCAAAAATTGTCACAATATGTGTCAATGGAAAACTTGATTTTGAAATACAAATGGCTCGTAGACAACTACACACGTTCTAAACATACACCGTTCTTGAAAGAATAATTGTACATCTAAACAATTCCATGGAACTCTTTCAGGTGTTGTGGGAAGTAACGTAAGAAATGTTCAATTTATGTTAATTACAAAACTTATGTTAGATATTTTAAGCACTGATTTTTGGTGATTTTTTGGGAAAATTTAGTTTTCTGTTATTTCGTAGTATTACACGCACTTTCATATGGATACATCTTTTCAATTTCAGCTTATAGATGTTTGTAATCTCAGGAATAATTTGTTTTGTAATTTTTATAAAACAAAATACGAATTATTTCTTCTTAATAAAAAAAAATCTGATAATGTTTTGTAAATTGGTCAAAATATTTCCAAATTAAGTCGTGATAAATGTAATTTTTCGCGCACAATAATCGTGGTGCTGTTTTTCTTATATCATGATTTTGTGCGAAACTTTAAGCAACTCTAGAGAAATTAAAATAGCAGTTGCCTAAAAGCTTTCTGGATATATTTATATATTTGGAAATCGTAGCTAAACAAATAAATTTAATCAGAATTATTCCAGTTGGGATATTATATTTTTTGTACACGATAGCTCGACATAACACGTATACCTTAGCGGGTTTTTATATTCTTTTTGGAGTTTTTTTTTTGGGTTGCGTCCAAAAATTACAATATTCTTCTTCTCGCGATTGCCGAGTCATTATCACGATTACGATTAGCCAACGTCGTGACACGTTTAAGTGACATAAAAAGGAGCGTGTAAACGTCGCTCCGCTTTCTTTCATAAACGCGCGCTAAGTATATGTGTATATATATATATATACTTTATTGCGTTTTTCTCTCTGGGCTGTATATGATATTTTTTCATCCTGCTTACTGCATATTATATACATCTTTTTGATATTTATTCTATCTACAAGGTGCCCGAAATATGATTGTTCACACCAGCAAATCGGTAATGAGCAGGGGGAAATAGAATACAAAGGTTGTATGTATTTTGGAAAGTTACAAATAGTTTTTTTACATATTTATTTTTATCATTCTATATATATATACATATATATATATATATATATATATATATATATATATATATATAATATAAAGTTTATAATAGAATAAATAAAGTAGTTTTGAAAATTAGGATTAGCTATTGTATCCATTCTATTTCGACATCAAGATTCAAGGTGAATAAAGTTCCTTACCATAGATGTATAATTGTATACAGTATCTATATATTAGTATATAAATACTCCAAACCTATAAAGCACTTTACCTTTATTTTGCACCATCAATTACAATTCGACTCGTTCTATTTTATAAATATACTGCGCAATCAAAAAAGCTCTTCATTGCCACTGAAAATATAATAACAGTCCGATAATAATATCACATATTACCGCTCATTCTCGTTTCACTTTATTTTGATGCGAAAAATGAATTTTCATAAATGGAGCAATAATTATACATATAATTTAATAATTATCGATTTTTCAATTTTTCCGCCCCATTTCATTATTATAACTATCATAAATATTGTTCTGTTACTTTTCAATGTGCGTGTATGTGTGTGAGTGTATGTCGGGCGGGGGGGGGGGTAAGTGTTGGTATTCACACAAGACACCTGTGCAGCGCGATAAATGTATATTATAGAGAACCAGTCACTGAGATTCGAAAACGTAGCAAGAGCGCTCCAATGGAATCGAAATGAACGCTGAACGCCGAAGTATAATAGATTTAATAAAAGGGACAATCATCAGAAAATAAAAAAGAAAAGAGGAACAGTCTCTTCTATTCTCCTTTTTCTCTTTCTCCTCTCGCTCTCTCTCTCTCTCTCTCTCTCTCTCTCTCTCTCTCTCTCTCTCTCTCTCTCTCTCTGTGTCTTTCTGTGTGTGTGTCTCTCTCACCAAATTTCCAGTTGACTTCAACAGAGAGCGTGATGGAGGGAGGGGGTTGTTATAGCGTGAATCAGTGTATCAGCCGGAAGTCCGGCCCACGAGTTCCGGTCTGGGAGTCGCTGTCACTAACACACACAAACAGAAACACATGGACAGATTGACTCATCTCTCTCTCTCTCTCTCTCTCTCTCTCTCTCTCTCTCTCTCTCTCTCTCTCTCTCTCTCCCACTCTCTCTATCAGAATCTCTTTTTCGTTCTTTCTTGAATATCGTTTTAACTTGTATAGAGTGCGAGAACTCATCATCTATACAGCGCTGATGATCTAGAAAAGCCCAGTGGCTGAAAAATATTACTTTCCTTGTTTTGTCTAAGTATTATATATATATATATATATATATATATATATATATATATATATATATATATATATAAACATGAAAGAAAGCATTTCGTTGATTGAAAGTAGAACGGCCGCGACAATGTTCACCATTGTTCTTTTTTTCGTCTTCCAAAAACTCCCTGTACAATATATATGAATAGAACGACTCTTCTCTATTCCGCTCTTTGAACGCATATACATGCATGTGCGCGTTTGTGCAATGCACGTGCAGTCGATTTTATAATGCACAATATAGGTCGCCATTATGAATCGTGCCCATTGCCCTATTGTTAATTTTAGTTTATTTTTTTTGTTCCTCATTTGTATATAACGTTAGATAGAATTTGCGTCACCTATAAGCGCACTGTATTTTTTCGGTCGCAATATTTGATAAGCCACTATCTCCATTTGTGGCTCTTCTTTTCATTTTTTCATTCGGAGTCTGCCTTCCGAGTGTGCGCTCATCGTTGATAAAATGATTTCCTTTTTTCAGATTAGTCGTATAATGTACATTATGTACCGAATGCACGAAATGAAATTTGAATTGAAATGAAAACAAAAAACTTTTTTTCTAGATTTTCGTAAATCGCACTGTTAGTCGGATCTACGACGAATTCATTGCCCAATTCTACAATTTTCCAATAGCGTAAGATAGTTTTAGTCTTCTACAGCGATTAGTTATACTGTAATTATTAATAGATAACACGGTTTTGTATCTATAAAAAAAAATGTTATTAATATACCATCGGTTATCGATGACGATATTATAAAGGTTTGTGCACATAGATGCAAATAATACCCGATATGACCAATAGAATGTCGCCCAGTCTTGGAAACCTTTGAGACGAGATACGAATTTATTCGTATATCAATGAGCATACTAATATAAATCTGGTCCGGTGGTTTTGAGAAACCGCTGGCTGCTGCGGCATTGTGTTGGATAAATTTGTCATCGCGCTAAGTCGTCTAAAATTATATCGCGCTCGATCAGCCGTGCCAAAGTTAGTTCTTTCCATAATACATTCGGACTGTATGTCTATATATGTTATCGATCCTACTGCGGTTAATATACACGAGACCGGGTGGGTGAGGGTTTATTGAACCCACGGGTCATCACTTTTTGAAGCAGGGGATATATAGATAATCGTTACACATAAATCGAGGAATTTATCTTTAGGGGAAAAGAGGGGGGGATAGCGGCGATGGCTGGACTCGTATTCGTAATTTTTTTCCATCCAGAAATGTAAATTTCAAGCCTTATTTTTGCCACTAGATGGCTACCAATAATTTATCTCTTGCAAATGCATGGGAAATCAGCTACCTTTATTGTAAAAGAAGCCTTCGGATTATTTATTTATACGAATGCGACAGAAGATTATTGCGTTATACTACAATTGCATTATCATTAGGCGAATTTAATATGTGAAAAAATGCCTATAAAATTATAAATAATTAATTTTTGAATTAAAAAAAAAAAATTATTATTACCGAATATAAGAAAATATTTCATAAGAGCATATATAGAATTATGTACATAATTTTTTGGGATCGATGGAAATTTTTTTTCTTTTTTCATAGACACCTGGTAAGCACACGTCTGGTACGCGTATATACTTTGTTGCTTATTTGTTGATATATAACACATTACTTCAAACGCAAATTTGTTATACTGTTGCCGTTCCTGAGAAAAACCGGACGCCCTTTATAGCTCAACCTTAAGCTACAGCGTATAATTATAGTTACATTCTGTGTAACTTACAAAATTATAAAAAAATATATAAATAACAGTCATAAAGATATGTAAAGATATAGTGATATATAAGACTGTCCGTATGATCCATTGCTAGATTATTCAGCCATAATGAGCAGCAAAATGTGCTTTTTACGCTAGCATAAAGTAGACATGTAATATATGTTTTTACAAGACTCTTTTTCACAAGTTTAAATCGATAAAATCAGCCAGTAAAGGCATTTACAGTTCGTGTATAATTTTTTATATTTATTTATATTATATAATTATTTATATTTATGCATAAATTGTCATGTCAATCAGAAATCGAAATTTCGCTCGATTTGAGTTTTTAATGACTCATTTTAATTTATTAGAGTGCAAACCATAAAATTACAATTTTTATATACATATATATATAATCATGCTGTATATTAACAAATTCAAAATATGTAACTGTATAATAAAATACTTTATTTTTTTGAAGTTTTATTTAATTTATAATGTGAATTTGTTCGGTTTTTTCTCTTCATTCTTTTAATTTTCTTCGTGCATAAAATATCTTTCTAGCTTTAAGATTTAATTTTTTTTTAATATTAAATCTTTTAAGATTTATTCCAAAGTATGAATCGATGAAGTAAACTATCAAATGTTAAATACAGTAAATGTAATACAAATCGCGATTCCTCCTGTATCTTGAAAATTTTTAATGCACGTAATATATGCTATATACTCGATCATGTGCTATATAGATAATTCAAGCGGAAGTTTAAAAGTGCAAACAGGTATACTTATATAATAGCCGAAACTTTCTCCGCCTGTTTCAGATCGACTATCCGGAAGTGCACAGCGGTAGGATGCATCGACCTCCGCAGGCCCATCCCATCAGCGACCATCGCCAGGTCAATCTGGTCTTTGAGGACACGGTGAGTCTCCACGCTGCCCTCTACTTAAACTCCAATACCCGAATGCGAGTATCGGGCAGAAAAAAAAGACAAAAAAAAAAAACAAAACAAAACAAAAAGAAAAAAAAATTCCTTGACCTCCCCTACATATATATAACAGCCGAGTACATATACAGCTGGACCGTGGGAGGCGCACAAACTGTATGCGTAGGAGAGAAAAGGATGGGGCGAGCTCCCGTTCGCTCAAAGTTCGTGTTCGGAAGCGCTTCCTTCGCCGTACAAACAATACAGTTGTGTGCGTCTGTGTATATATACCTAGTTTTCTTCAAGGTCCGCAATGGAATGAGAAAGAACGAATGAGCGAATGAGCGGAAGGGGGGCAAGTGGGGAGGGGGGAAGTTTTGAAAATTCACGGGGGTTTTCTGGGCGAAGTTCCCATAGTTATGTATATACGAAATAGAATCGGCACCTTGAGATGTCTAGGCGATATTTTGAACTTTTAAATCATGAATAAGAGCAGTATTTATTGTAATGTTTAAAAAAAGCTCAACTTTGGTTTGCTAATATAGTTAAAGTGTTTATGCATTTTTTCTTCCAATTTTTTTTCTTAATAAAGGCACAATAATCACTTTTCTATATATATAGATCATGGCCATGTATAGATGAGCAAATAGAGCGTATAACTATAGGATTTAATATCAGTAGGTAATTTAGTTCATTAAAACCATTTTTATTAATTAATTTTTATTATTCAATGTCTTTTTTGGCAAATTGAATTTTGGAACGATGATATTTATGACTATACAGGGTGTCCCAAATATTTTTATCAGTAAGAAGCAGGGAAACTAATTTCAGTGATATCCGTTATGTGAATGTATAAAGAGCATTTTAATATTGGCGATTCTATTATGTTATTTTATATGTACGAGAAAACGAGAACGTACTATATGATAAATTTAATTGTGTCTTTTTCAAAAAATTTGAAAGCACGATCGTGCTAATGATTGGAATTTTTGTTTTTTTTTTCCAACGCAAATTCTAAAGTACGTTGAATTCTCCCGTATTCTTTTTACTTCGAACACTTTTGGTAATTATAACGGTGTTTTATTTCTTCGAACATTAATATTATCGTTCCATTTCGGCTACGCGTTAGATATAGACAAAGAGGCCGAGGGCACAAGGGGAAGTTAAACGAACGGCGTTCCAGAGCAAATACACGGCTTGGATTTGCCCGGCTGGAATTTCCCTCGATTTCCGTATACCTAATACTTACACATGCACACGCGCGCGCGCGCGCGCACGTACTTGCCGCGCGAGTCCTGGCCTGACGTCACGTATATACTCGCAGTAGTTTCGCGCTCGGAAGGAGGCCTCTTGCGAATAAAGCTTGGAATATATGAGCGAGGAGTCTTTGAAATGGTCCTTCGAGGCCTCGGTTCGTTTGGTCGCATGCCCGAAAAATGTTGCTTTGCTGCGGGGAACGGTCGATCGACGGCTACGGGGTTTTTCTTATATATGCGAAATTCTTGAAGCTTGTACTATCGGAGAAGCACTGACACGGTCTACAGTGTCTACATTATATGGCGTTTGATGTTTAGTTTTACATACACGCGCGCGCGCGTGTGTGAGAAAGATATTATATATATATATATATATATATATATATATATATATATATATATATATACACGTGTATAGAATCTTTTTCTTATGATATAAAAGACGGAAATGAAATGTTTAAAAATTGATCAGTATTTTTAGGAGTCATTATATAAGATTGTATCATATTCTACAGTGATAAAAAGTGCATTAAATTTAACGTACACGTAAAAGAATTGAAATTTATTAAAAAACTGGAAATTCGCGCATTGTAATTTAAATTTAATGCTAAACGTATGGAAAAATTTTTCTTGCGCATTGTGCATCGATTTTCAGACTTCAAGGAAGCTCACTTCCATTACGTTTATGACAGTGCCGTCTTGTGTTATTTCTAATGATTTCGTATTATTTGAAATTTTGCAGACGTATAGAATTTTGAAATGAGACAATATATCATTCACGTGTAAATTTATTGAATTTTTTGTTGCATAAGACTATACTGGGAATACGAAATACTTTTTGAATTATTGTTGTTATCCGAATTATTATACATATCCGCCTCTGTTCGGCCTCCGTGCTGCTTCGAATATTTTATATATATATATATATACACACGTATACGTGATAATAACTTCTGCGAGCGGTACAAAGATATAATAATGTAAAACAATAATTGTTGTTAAACAAATATTCAAAAAGCTTTATAGAATTTTACAATTTATGTATACAGTTATGTACACGAGTCTTTCAATAAAGTAACGCGCCTCTTGATACTTTTCATAAATAATAAAAACGCATACTGTTATAAAATTTTAATTTACAACCGACCGTTTGGTGATGATATATATATACCCTTTTGAACACAATCAGAATGAAACAAAAATAATTACCGGTCGTGTTTATAATCCTGCACAAAATGCTTCAAATTCATTACCCACAAAGGTTCCAATTACTAATGCTTCAATTCCTATTACTAATGATACAATGCTTCAATTTTCATATATACGTAAATATTACTATTAACATATGAAGTAATTATTGTCCGTGAACAATTTATACAGTATAATCCACATTTATATATAAACATTTGAAGATCTCAAAGGCCCATACGACTAAATAGCTCGGATGAAATCCTGTCGTTTATCAGTGATTGCGATCAATTTTGTTCATATATATGCGGAGAATCAAGAAAGAAGAAATAAAGCACGAACAGCAAATAAAGAATTTAATTTGATTGAACTTTCGTAACAATGTAAAATCTATATAACAATCGCTGTATGTATGCCTATTTATATGTTTGATCAACCGATTGAACGCAGCGCATAGATTATTTTCACAAGCTTCCCCGGCGCCGAGCGCTCTAAAAATAAAAACCCGTTCGATTGATTCTCTTTTTTTTCTTTTTTTTTTTTAATCCCTCTTCCGACTACCCGCGAGCACCCGAGCGGCCAAGAGAGTGTCAAAATAGACCTACAAGTTTATTGGAGCGAGTAATTCTCATTGTGTGTGTGTATATGTATATATATATATATATATATATATATATATATATATATATATATATATATATATAAAGAAAAAAGCGACAATTCTCTCGACGTTGACGGATATGTAGCGCGCGCGCCCGCGAGGAAGCAGGGGCGAGGTACATCATCGCCGAGACTGCCGATAGAGCGGAAATTGTTATACAGCAGTACACTGTGCTTCACATATATATATATATATATATATATATATATATGTATATATATATATATATGTATGTATGTATGTATGTATGTATGTATGTATGTATGTATGTATGTATGTATGTAGGTATGTATGTAGGTATAAATGTATGCATGTACTTATGTATGTATGCGGAGTAAAAAAAGATTCCCGCGAAACTGTCGTTTCAGAGATTCTCAAAATGAAGAAAAGCCAAATAAAAATTAAACATCGTCGCAGTATACGATCGTCGAAGACAAAAAGGTATCTGCATATATACGTATATACTGTCATTTAGCAAACGTGATACATTCTCTTTTTATCATTCGGCGACCGACGCGAGTACAACCTCAATTATTAATACTTTTATACCTCGATAATCCAAAATGGACGCCGGCCCGCGGCTTAACGAGAAATCGGTTAAAGCGCCAGTCACACCAGGGGGTTGCCTAAAGTAAAATACTGTCCAACAGTATACGGGACTGTTCGATAAAAACAAAAAAAAAAAAAAAAACAAAAAACAAAGAAAAAAGAGAGCCTCGTAGAGGGACGCTTTCACAGCGACTTGTACATAATATACACGAAAGGGAGTCCAAGCAGGCGAGATTCTAGAGATGTTTCGTCGCTCTTTTATATGAATGGGTTTAACGAGTTGTACACGCACCGCTGATGCGTTCCGCTCGCCCGATGCCCGCCCGGAAGTCGAGAGAGAGAGAGAGAGAGAGAGAGAGAGAGCCACAGGTGCGTTTACGGGACAACGCTGGTAGTGTAACGTCCGAGCGCATCGACTTCCGCGTATGATTGTTCACGATTGAGCGAAAAAGGGCAGTGAGAAAGAGAGAGAGAGAGAGAGGGGGGGGGACTTGTTGTGTCTCACTCAGAGATGAGCTATATATTCATCCTTTGCGCTCATCAGTGTCCCGGGGTTTTTTCTTGATTTAAACCATAGTCGTTGTAAGCAAAGTATATCCGGATTCGTTTAATTATAGTTAAATATTCGTGTGAGATTTTATATATTATTAGTATTGTAAGACAATATAAAGATAGAGAGTATACGCTGTATAGTTTTTTTTAATACTTAATCTTCCTAATTTGAAAAATCGGAGCGAATCGTTTTCCTTGCATTACTTAAAAATGACAGTTGCAGAAAAAAAACAGGGCATTGTTTTAACAAAACAAATTAAACAACTTATATTGGGAAGAATTCAATTTCTAACTATATTTTCCACTACTTATATATAGTTCCTACAATGTAGTCATCGTAATGTAATTAACGTGAAATATAATTTTTTTTATTTTCTTTTATTTTTATTTCCGAGGAGCCAGTCCACCGGAATCATGGACATATGGTTTGACGACTCACGCTCTCTTTGATACGGGTGCAATTGTCGGGTGCAGCAATATCTCCGAACGAAGTGTTCACATACATATAATTATCGTTCATTCGTTATACGGAGTTGTATATGTAGTTCTAAATATCGACTACTTATATAGTAATACCGTTGAAGCGCCGTGTACTAAATTTTATTAGAACGAAAAAAAATCTCCCATGAGTATGTACATATATAAAATATACATAACAAATTTATATTCAAGTTTTCAACTTCTTTTTATATGTTTCAAGCGTAAAAAGTTAAATGATCCCGATTTTTATCCATTCGACAAATTCTTGAAGTTTTGCAAAATTTATTGACAAAAATGTCTCCTTACCCGTGCACATACTATATAATTATATTATATAAATTCTATAAGTACATTGTAAAAATATGAAATTTCTATTACATTGTTATTGTGTTATTGTTATTTTTATGACTAGTTTATTACTATGTATTTTTTTGATGCATTATTCGATCTACAATTCGGGGTAAATTTTATAAATAATTTTATAAAAAATGTATTAAACTTGATCAATAGAAGGGCTAAATTTTATCGAAAGAAAAGTTGCCAAAATACGTTATTTATCTAATTGTAATATCCATTAGTTTTCGATCTTGCGTGACTTTCAAATTGTGTGTAACTATCTTTGTAGTAATAGTTGTGGCATAGAAGTGTGCACATTTGATGCAACAAAAATAATTACATAGTTTTCAAATGGTAAAAGTGTAATTTTAAATCATATCAAATTCGAATGCATTATACGAATGCCTATAGCTATGCCTATACCTATGCCTAATATACTATAAAAATTTTTAAGCCTTTTATCCGTATACCAGATCCCAAAATAAGGAATATAAATAAATAAAAAATTGCACTTATCCTTTTTTTCGCGACGTTTTTTTTTTTCGGCAAAATTTACCCGAGCGAGGCGCGCGCAGTGAACTGGAAAATAAACATCGTATAGTACGACAGGGAGCGCTCGGCGCGCTCAGGCGGGGGCGTTGCGAATAAGGGATAGCGCGAAAGCGATATATTAATATATATATATATCTATATATATGTACACAGAAATACATACACATATACGCATGCACGAGCGAAAAAGGCGATAAAGCGCGCGCGCGCGCGCGCGGGGGAGGACGTTTAACGACTGTTTAACGCGGCCTGGAGATGACTCCTGCTCCGCCCCCGCCACCTCCACCCACCCCCCAGCTCTTACGTCAAAAGTCATCACGCGCGCACGTCATATCTTCCTCTCTTCTCCGACGACCCGGCTTCTTGGGATATTGCACTTCCTCTCCATAGAGCACGCTGTTTCTCTCATCCGCTCCCCGCCCCTCTCACTCTCTCTCTTTCCCTCTCTCGTTCTCTCTGTCACTTCTGTCTTCCGCTGCTCAATCTTCCGACTGGCGCGCGCCACTTCACGAGCTCGTCTTCCGGCGTCTCTATCTCGTTTGTACACCTTGCCTTGCGCGCAGTGTCTTCCAGCACCTCGTACCCTCCCTCAACCCCATCCCCTTCTTCAATAAAATAAGACGCGCGTTTAAAACCACGCAGACAGATATGGCACATTTTATATCTATATATTTCACATGATCATTGCAATGTTTCTTTAATTCTATACATATGCAACTTTATGTGTAAACAACTATTTTCCATCTATAAAGCTTTTCAGGTGTATAAAATTATCGAGAAGTCATGTACATAAATTATTCAATGAACTTTGTCAAATCACTCATGTATATATTCATGCGTTTTGCATGTTTATGTATATAGCATTAAACAAACCAAAATAAACGGCATATGATACTTCAAGTATAAAATAAAATCCGATAAAATGTAATTTTATCGTTTAAAATTATTTCTAAAATTTTTTCCAATGTTTATCATTATTACATTACTATATATGAATAAACATTCTTGGATTATACTTATGAGGACACAATCTAATCATATGCAAATAAAAAGAATTGTACTAAATTTTGTGTAACAACAACAACAACAACGAAAATAATAATAATAATAATAATAATAATAATAATAATAATAATAATAATAATAATAATAATAATAATAATGTAGACATATACAGTCACCCACAAACATACACTTAAAAACGAATCAGATATTTAGGAGTTAAGTATCCACATATTATTAAATATTAATCAAGTAGGGTCAATTATGCAATTTTTTTTGTGCACTCTATACTCAGAATCGACGGCAAACGTACTAACAAAATCGATTATCATTGTTTGCATCGCGCTACTTTTTTTTCATATTCTTTTTTTTTTAATATCCTAATACACTATTGTTCGAGATCGAGGCGCGAAATATCGTTATTAATTAGTGTATCTGAGGATCGGGCGTGAGTGCACGCGCGACAAGTGGCACGCGCGGAGGATTGACGTCAATGTTAATGTCATATTACCATTGTGGCGCCGCGGGGGATTTTTTCTTTTTCTTTCAAGTGTCGTCGCTAATCTTTGTTGTTTTCGTTGTTTCTCTCTCTCTCTCTCTCTCTCTCTCTCTCTCTCTCTCTCTCTCATTTTACGAGCGGTATACGTAGGCGCGAATCAAGAAAAACAGCCTTATCTGATAGACGATATGCAGGACCTGCGTATATGTTTCAAGGGGTTTCTATACAATTTGCACATTATTCGGGAAGTATACTTTGAAATTGTTATCGCACGTGCAAAAATGAATATAATTATTATTTATATCGCGTTACTAGAAGAAGGAGGCTAATGGTCTCGCTATTGCACATATTGCAAATTGGTCAGTTTCGAGCGTTAGACACGAAGTCTTGCGGGATGAGAATTGTCTATACACATCTAGTTTCGGTCTACAAATTTCAAGATACGATTGGAATTTTTCCGAAAAACTAACATATTGTTAAAATCAATAATTGGAAGATCGTGCCCCAATCCCGGGGAGTGCAGCTTGATTTTTGATTGGTCCGTAGCTCGTGTTTATACATATAGTCGCCTCCGATGAAAACTTGAGGGGATGACGGAGTAAAATCTGACCGTCGTAAGCCCGCGCGACGCGACGGCGATGTTCCATAATATAAAACTTTATATACACTTCAATTGTGAAAGGAAGGTTGTTTAGGGATGTATAAAAAATACAATTTTTCACGAAGGCATGAGATGTATAGAGAGTGCAGAAGATAATATATGTAGCAATTAATTCCGGGGCTCCGCGTTCTGTTGATATGTTTCCAACCTGATAAACTCCCTTGATAGCAAGAGAGAGAGAGAGAGAGAGAGAGAGAGAGAGAGAGAGAGAGAGAGATCGACCGACGATCTGTATAAAACGGCCAAGTTATAACGAATTAAGATTTTGACGAATTGAACTTGGAGCTTCAAGCTCAGAATATAAAATAAATGCCGGCTGCATTCGTTGTAATTTTGCGATTCCCACACCGGTTGGAAACAATAACGCCTTTACAAATTGTGTATCTTGCAATGAGTCCCCCTTACCCGCTGGTTTTTCATGAATTTTTTTGGTTCTTGTGTATTTTATTTAAAAAAAATATTTGTGATTGCGATGTAGATAGTCGACATTGTTCCGCCTTACT
This sequence comes from Sycobia sp. Sy_11, assembly GCA_018907035.1. NCBI lineage: Eukaryota > Metazoa > Arthropoda > Insecta > Hymenoptera > Epichrysomallidae > Sycobia > Sycobia sp. Sy_11. The sequence continues at coordinate 247,691 of JACCIC010000085.1, read as the reverse complement.
TGCTGGCTCTTTCTCTTTTCGGCTGCGCGAATATCAAATTATACTGTCTCTCTGTGCAAATTTTTCACGATGAAAAATGACTTTTTTTTTCTCTGACGATAAATACCTTATACATTCCGTTTTTATATTGTTCAGCGACAGGTTATATACACTTCACGTTTGCCGTGAGTTTTGCAAAATTTCTTACTCGTTTCTACAAGTATACGAGACAAAAAAAATGTTTTAACGGGAAGCTATGTAAAGAGGTATAGGTTTTATGAAGCTTGAAACAGTTGAATACAAAAATATTGTTTTATTAAATGAGGTTCCAATAATTTAATATGGATTCGCTGCATAAATTTTGATTTAATTCAGCATTAGATTTGTGGGAATGCATGCAAGTGTTGCATCAATCTAGCTCGATAAATACTACATGTCCGCAAATCTACATTATGTTTTCTACATCTGCGCGCATAGTAGTGCATTATTGTAAAATCGAATTGACCAGTTTTTAAAAAAGCACACGCAAAATATCTGAAATAATTGGACAACCCTACTCTCTATCTCTCTCTCTTTACAATGATAAACAGATGCTGTCTGGTACCCGCCGACCTATTTCAATGATACGGATGAATCGAGCATACATTAACAATACGACAACCTGTCGTCTTCTGAAGTATATACATATACATACGTATATATATATATATATATATATATATATATATATATATATATATACGTGCACTGATTTTTGTGCGTATATATTGCTAACAATATGCGCCTCTCTTCCTTTTTCCGCGTGCTTCAATTATATCCGTGTATACCTTCTCTCAATTCCGCACTCATCACGATATTCTCGCGCGGAGAATCGTATGCAAATTGATTTCTCTCCATTTCTGTTCTTATCAATTATCTACGCGTACACCTGGTCTTTCTGTGTTAATAGGCCGTTATGCGCGCGTGTGCGTGTGCGTGTGTAAACAAACATCTAGGGGATTTTGGACAGCATAAAAGTTTTGGTAATAGTAATTGTTTATTAAATTATACACTTTGTTAAAACATGCATATATAAAGGACGATAAGAACTATTAGAAAAAAGGCCAACTTATCAATTGAAATACTATAAGGTACATTTTATTCTTGAAAACATGCTAAGCCAAATTAGACAATAATATTCGTTAATTTTCAACACTTGAAGCAAGTATTTGGATACTATATTTCATTCATATTTTAATGCATATCATCTTGTTCATTATCATGTCCTGAATCATTTTTTTCACCTTTGTTGCGTTGATAAAGTATCTTAAATATGTTTTTAAATAATTACAAAAAATGTTCATTTTGGGGCCGTGATATATATGGATTTACCAAATAGACTATATATAACACTTGTAGATTCAATGATAGGGTCAATGTTCGAGGTCAAGTTGCTGTATAATTTAATTAGTATATATGGGCCGAAGCCGATTATCCACTTTGTCGCTTTGCCGGGTATTGTATGGGATTGTATACGTGTAGTTTAATATATATATATATATAGATCCGTGAGACGGAACTGGGTATTATAAGTCCTCCCTCTGTTAAATTCCGAGGATGAAAAGTATGTCTGGAACGCGTGTATATATATATATATATATATATATATATATATATATATATATATATATATATAAAGAAAACACCTTCAAGAGAGCACAAAGAGAGAGAGAGAGAGGGGGGGCGAAGGGGCGGAGCTGTGTCTGGATTTTTCGGATTTTTGACCTCCGCTCTCCCGTCCAAGATGAGTCATACGCCCGTCTATACATAGATACACATATAGTTGTAATCTATGGCCTCCTCTCATTAATAGATTTATCGAACACTTGATTGATGTTCGCTATAATTACTGCAGGGAAGGGGGATGTCTCTATTATGTACCTCCTCCGATTATGCATTTTATCCATATCATATGAATTCTGCGTTGAGACTTATCCGGGAGCTGACGCTCCGGGGACTGGACGCAGTTTTTTAATACATTAGCATTAATAAAACACGCACACACACACACACACACACACACACACACGCGCGCGCACAAAATATTGATAGGTAGAAATTTGGAGGTTCTTTTTACAAACAAGATGGAACGTTGTTTAAATCGAAACTGTTTGAACCACCGTAGAAAACAGATGATAATCTCATGAAAATAGCGATTATTTGAAATATAAAACGCTTAGTACTCTCATTCCAAAAATGACTGTTGATATAAAAAAAATGATGATATTTCCATCAAGTTGAAATTATGAAATTATTTTATAGCAACGTTGACAACTTATAAAGTTTAGATCAATTATCATTTTTCCTAAAGTTCAAAATTACATTTACAGTTTGAACCTGATAATTCATTATTTTAGAGGAATTGAAATTCAAAACATTAAGCCCATCAATAATCGACGACAAAGGTCCCAAAACATCTCGGACGAATAATCGTCAATAATGCGATTTGCTAATGCAAAAATGATGGACACGTTCATTGTTAAGATAATTGTTGATGAACGAATTTTTTGGTCTGAAATCGCGAAAAATGAGCATTTATAATTAATGATTTTACAAATGAAATCAAAACTGTTAAAAAGCAAGCCTGAATTTGGTTTTAAAAAAAAAAACAAATTAGATAACTTTGTTCATGTATCGTTTTGATGAACTTTGGAAGAATAAAAATTAAATCAAAGTTAACATTAGATTAACTTTCATTAAATGAACTGAAATTAAAATGAATTAATGCTAAAAATGGTCTATTATTTTCATGAAGAAAAAATTGAGATTTATAAAATATTAAGTGTATTATATTTTTCTTCACAATCCTAGTCTCAAATGACGTTTTTTGTTCTTTTTTTTTGCGGGCCTACATGCGTGTGTACACGTAATACCAATGAGCGCGTGCATTGGTTTCGTATAGATGCACCGCAACGGCTGCATTAATTGTCCTGCATCTGCGAAGCGCCATATGGCAATTTCGAGCGAGTCATAATGCGCACAGAGTCTCAGCAGGGAGCCCTATCGATTTCCTTTTCCCCGTCCCTTAGAACCCGACATAATTTTTGCACGCGTACGTGTAATATTATAGGGCCAATCGCGCAGATTTAAGGTTTTGCTCCCAACGGCGCGGTTGACTTTTATTTCCACAGGACATCTTGTATTGTACAGATTTTGCATTATTCGACGAATAAAAGGGTTTGTAAGCGACAATTTGTATACGCGCTGGAGGGGGGGGGGTTACCGCGACCCCTTATATTCGATTCTACCGTGACCTATCCAATTTCAGTGGTGTAAAATACGATGACCTAATCGCAAACCAAAGTAAAATACCAAATGATCGTATTTAATCTTCGTGCCTCAAGTTAATGACGACCCATCTTCTTTTCTTTTGCATTAAAAAAAGTAGATGGCGGTACATTATAGAGTTCTTGATATTTATGTGTATATCTATATATTTAATTGTCAGGTCTCATTCACGCTGCATCGCTCTGGATTGCTGAGAGTTCTGTATAGTATATATATATATATATATATATATATATATATATATATATATATATATATATATAATGTCTAGAGTTCAAGCGTGAACGATTGAGCCAGAGTCGATGCATAGTGTGGGGGGGGGGGTACGAGTGAGAGGGTATATATATATAGAGGGAGAGGAGAAAAAAGAGACGGAACCTACAGACAGCTATAGTATCTGCCCATGTCTCTTTCTATTTCTTACTTTTTTCATTCATTGCATCGTTCTCTCTCGCTCTGCCCCCCTCCTGCCCACCAACTCTCGCGCTCACTCCCTGCCTTTCTCTATATACATCTTTTACTCTCGTGCCTCATGCAGGTGCATGGGCAATGTATATACACATGCACTTCCATAGTGAGCGAGCGTCGGGGCATCAGTGCCGGGCATTTTTCACTTGTGTGCCCCGATCATTTTTCCTACGCGAAGGCGACGGTGAGCGGGAGAGGGCGAGGGCATCGAGCGCACACGGCGCAGGTGGAAAGCCAGGTCGTGTGTCTGTGCGTGTGTGTATGTGTGCGTATATATATAAGATATATTATAGGACGATGGGGAAGGAGAGCAATTTGAAACGCGGGAATTTCGTGCTGCAATGTAACGGCGACTATATACGGCATCGTAAACGTCATGTGCGGGCGATACTTCCCATATATATATATATTATTGTCTGAATGCCATCAAAGGAATTTGGAGGATTTACCGATCGATTGATAGATAGTACTATATGCATAGGTGTATATTAAAATAAAAAATTTTTACATTATAGTTATATTTTACCACGCGAAAATTTCACAAAGATGAGTTTTTATATAGTACTAACTAACTACTTAAGATATATATATATATTGACGAGACGTGATGTCGATACTTTAATTTATGGCCCCTAGGAAATTTAATGCATCGTTAATTCCTCAACAAAGGCATCATAATAAAGCTGACAGGGGGGAGTGTTCCGGGACACATCCACCCCCTCGCACCCGAGCCCGTAAATTCGCACTATATCTACGTATTGTTTACATAATCATGGGGCGCGCGCGGTATTCTCCGTCCCTATTGGGAGGGATTGCGGTTATACTATACAGAAACTACTATATATATTATATTATATAGATGAGTCTGAAATTTACGTCGATGGTATTAAGCTGATTAATTTCAACAAATAATAACGTCGGTGTATCTACTACTACAAAATACGTCTATCAACGATACTCTAATACCATACTACTATTAAACCTGAAAGACTGCGAAAATCTACTTTCACTCGTGTCTTTCAAAGTGAAGTTTGCTAAAATTACAATCTTCGCGTTTAGTTCCCTATCTCTGCATTGTTTTGTATTAGGTTAGACCCTTGCCCCTTCGTTATAGTTCGCCCGTTATTTTTGCTCAATACTAAGAGTGGCTCGTACAAATCGTTCACAATCTCTATAGGGTTTCCCGCCTTCCCCTCTCCTCCCTGATTACACGCGTTCGGCCTGTTATATTTCTATTATCATCCCCGCTCGACCCCGTTTATCCTGTTTTCTGAATCTCGTGGCGCACTCCACAAATAATATTGCATTATATCGTGTTCGATGCGATGCTCCACAATTTTGTCCCGCGCTGGATGCGCTCTCCTTCTCTCTCTTTCTCTCTCTCGCTCTCCACGCATCGTCATCAGTACCGAGATAATCAAAAGCACCGACCGTCTTTATTCTGCGCGCCGAAGCTGATGCATCTCTCCGACGCAGCCGCTCTTTTATAATATATATACAGATATAAGCGCTCGTAAAGCGAGAAAAATTTTATATTATTAATTATATGTACATATATATATATATATATATATATATATATATATATATATATATATATATACATGTCGAACTTCAATATTGACGCTTTGTTTTGTGCGGAAGAGCGAGAATGGGGACGGAGAGGGAGGGGGTGCTTTAATTTTTTACATAACATACAGAGTAATTCGCAGGCGGGTACATCAAAGACATAATACGGTAATATATATTGTAGTAAATGCAATGTTATGAATTTTTGAATTGATATTGAATGTAAGGGAATTTTTTTTTGATTGATAATAAAATTCTATAAATAAGTCCAAGGCAACTGATTATTAAACTAAATTTCTCATATATATATATATAAAATCACGCATACAGTCTGATGTCATTAACCATATCATTTATCCGTAAAAACTATCAGAATTCCCATCGATATATAACTCATTCTTGCATTGGACAAAATTCATTCATTTATTATACGTATTTTTTGATCAATGAGAAATAATCTGCGCGATTGCAAACTTTTACTTTGTATAAATGAGGAATTTTGCTATACATAGCTATCTGACCTTTAAAGAAAACATATATAAATCAAACCGACGTGTAGGTACATTGTCTCTATATTAAACTCCGTATCAGTCCGTCTACAACGTCAATCTTTATGTATAGTATTTGTAAACGAAAGAAAAACACGGGTAATTGAACTCTCGGCTTGCATTAATGACACTGATGTCATTGCCCGAATTCCAATGAACGATCAATGTCTCTGATGTCTTTTGAATGTGGTATATATTATATTATATTATATTATATATATATCAATGTATTTTCAGTGACGACCGTTCGTGTCCACCACCTGGTCAGTTCCAGACCGGGGCGGGGGTGAAATAAACCACGAGTCCCTATGTACATTATATAAGGGGGCGGGGTTGAATAATAATTAAGGTCGAACGCATTATGGAACAAGTTGCGACTTATGAACGACCTTTCAATATTGTACAACAGTTATACAATTGCCGAAACGATCTTCTACTTTGGCAGGGATGACGTTCTCTCTCTCTCTCTCTCTCTCTCTTTTTTTAATGTACGATCAAATTCGTCACGTTTGGTTCTATTACTAATGGGGTATGCTTCCAATCACCGCGTAACATTCTGCAAATATGATGGAGAGGCATATTCGGTTTGGATATTCATCGATACCGGATCGCGTTGCGCATCCTCTACTGGGACTGGAGAACAATTATATGCTTATATTGGACAATCGAAGCAACAAACGTCAGATCGACACCTGAATCGATAATTCCCCGTTATATACATATATATATATATAAAATACGAATTCTCACTCCCTTTAATTCACCACCCCTTAAATCGTATAAAATGATCCCCCGACTGTGTTTCGCGACGCAAAATTCTGCGCGTGTTTTCCCTCGTCACGTCACCTCCTCCTCCTCCTCCTCCCTACTCCGCGCTTATATGCTCGTATAATTCACTTCGTTCTTCCCTCGCCGTCCGGGCTCGCTCTGTATGTATCCTTTCTTTTATTCTTTACAAAGTACTGTGGACACACTGTATAAGAGAGCAACTGGACGCAGTGTACGAGCGCACACGCACGCAATGTATTATCGTACACAGGCACACACCGACGCGTATACATGCGTGCATGCGTGTACGTATACATGAAAGTAAACGGTCGACCACGGCCCGCGGGCGGCTGAATATACATCGTGAACACACACACGCACCGCACATATATATATATATATATATATATATATATATATATATATATATATATATATATATAATTTAAAAGAGAAGGGGCAATGGGCTGCTTATTTATCCTGAGTAGATTCTGAGTGGGGCAGAGCATGAGAGAGAGAGAGAGAGAGAGAGAGAGAGACAGTCACAGACAACTCGAGCGCCTTTAGCGGTGCGCTCGCGCCGCACGAGTGGAATTTGCCCGCCGCCGTCGTCGATCTTCCTCTCTCTCTCTTTCTTTCTACGTGTGCGTGCGTTGCGAGCTTGCCGTGACAGAGGAAGCTATAGAGTGAGAGAGAGAGAGAGAGTGAGAGAGATAGAGGGAAAGAGAGAGAGAGAGAGAGAGAAACAGTCTATGAGGCAGGCCAAGCGGACAGGCCAGTGGAGTCCGCCGCTCCTGCATTTACTGGGCTTTGCTGTGGTAGTAGTGTAGTGTAGTACTGTAGTAATGTGTAGTAATGCTAGTAGTAGTAGTGAGTAGCAGCACGGTGGGAGCTGGTGGGAGAATGAGAGAGAGCGAGCGAGCGCGCGGTGCGGTCGCGAGCTACTCTCCGGGACACGAACTCTCGTGAAGAACGCGCGCGCGCACTCTCTCGCCGTATATATATATATATATATATATATATATATATTTTCCCATCCTATATATTTTTGTATATAGACGGCACGTACTACCAGACGGCGGACAGCAGTAGGTATTCGCGCGCTCGCACGCACGGATCGCGTTCGGAATAACGCTTCTCCCGCGCGAGTGAGTTTCCTGTGTCCCCTGCTTCTTGACAAGGAATTAAAACCGATCATGCCTCGTCGCCGGGGCATCGGTCATCACCATGGTCCGTTCGCTACCGATGTCGCTTGCGCATCGTCCACGAGGACTTCTTGAAGATCTTATAAATAATAATAATAATATACATACATATAGTGATACAGTACGCGAAGAGAAGAGAGCTGGCCGAGGAGCTGGCCGTCGCCGTGTCACGTCGAAAGAGCAAAGTGTGCATGTGCGCGCGCGTGTGTGTGTTTGTTGGCGCGCGTTTGTGTGCGCGCGCCTGCAGCAGCACGTACACGTATATGTATGTGTGCCTGTATAATAAGTGAGGCCCCCGAGTGAAAAACGGGCGCGAGTTTCGTGGTGTTAGTGCGTGCCTTATTAGCGTGTATTTTAATAATATACAAATTCACGCCCGAGATGGATACCTTTGGCAACATGTACCAAGTGAGTGCCCGCTCCTTGAACTTTCCCTTTTATACTCATACATACACATACGCACCTGATACGGGAGGCTACTGTTCTGTTTGTTTGTTGATGTTGCGTTATTCCTCTCATATTTTATATGTTTGTTATGGGAAAGAGGGAATAACTGTGTAGCTTATATATACCCCATGCGTCACAGCAAACAGAGGGAGCAACAAACTTCTCTTCGTATTTTTCCTTTTTCATCATATTATTTTTCAGCGTTCAACGACAGTATCGTAACCGTAAGGCGCTTATATATATATATATAATATACCCTCTCGTTCCCTCTCGCTCGACCATTAATTTTCATGGCCGCCGTCAAACGGACTACGTATACTCCTCGCGAGAAAGAAAGAGATAGAGTCAGATGTAAAGATGCATTGGTATGTGTGCATGTGTGTGCGCCTGTGCTATAGGGAAGTTGGGGAGAGAGAGCGAGATAAGTGAACTCTCTCGCGAGCACAATGTCTTTTTTTTCTCTTCTCTTCACCACATCACTGGAACGTATATGAGTAACTCCGATAAACCCTGATGCAGTGCATCATAAGGCATTCCTTGATCTTCGTGCCCATTAAATATTTTAGGCAGATTGAGAAGCAACTTTCCCTCCCTTTCTGTCTTTCGTGTTTATGGAGTGTCGTAATGACGGATGATGCATGCATACATGATATGGTGTTGATTATTTGCAAGGATCTTTGCGTATGCGCTTTCGATGTCATGTCGTGTCATTCTAACCTCCTAATCTCTGCGTACGAAAGAGTGAGGGAGAAAGAGAGAGGGAAAGAGAGAGAGAGAGAGAGAGAGAGAGAGAGAGAGAGAGAGAGAGAGAGAGAGAGAGAGAGAGCGGTCTCCTCTCACAGGCCACAGCTTACTCTCCACAATATCACGCCCATTCCTGGTATATGTCTCTCTCTCTCTCTCTCTCTCTCTCTCTCTTACTCCCTGTCTGTCTCTGTCGCTCGAGCTTCGCCTTCACCTTCCTGACCTGAGAAACGCGCGATGACTGAGAATGCCGCGATTGCTACGGGAAATCTAATTTCCCCGGATACATGGAGTACACTTGGGTCGGGCTTCCTGTATATATTAGCTCTTGTTTGGTGCAAGTGTATACTTATATATACATGCTTTCCATTGACTGAGTCGTCACGGCTGCTGACCTAGGATAATTATACACGGATGGCGATGCCATTTTCATATCTAATATAATAATGTTTTATAGGTGGAAAATCAATTTATCAATGTTTCAATTTTCTTTTTCAACAAGTATAGGATAGACTTAACTTCTTGGCAAAGTTAAAAAAATGATAACATAACAAATATTGAATCAATTAAGATATTACTTTATCTTTATTTATGTAGAATCAATTTCAGAATTTCTTGATTTATTATGTTTGAATGGAAAAATGTTATAGATAAATGTTTTTTCTTCTCTGCTATTATTTCTACGTACTAGACATTCCATTTTTTGTCATACTGCTATAAGGAGAAAAATATTTTCTTCCTATACTAGGACATTCTATCCTATCCCTTCTTTTGAAGTCTTTATTAGGAATGAAAAGAGTCTCAATGAATGTTAAATGATGCTTAGGATAAATTCCATTATGGGATTCTTTTGCTTGCTTGTAGCTTGTTCATATATTATTAGTTGAACAGCAATTTTTAATAGTACTTGAAAGGATGTTATAAGCAATAGCATTTACAAATTATTATTCATATTCAATAGAAGAGGTTGGTATAAAGAAAGAAGGTTACCGTCATTTTTTCATTATGATATTTGTAAAGGTAAAAAAAATATAATTCTAATTAGGAGTTTAAATTGGGCTGCTTTTTATATTCTAGATGAAAAGGTTAATTTAATTTTGTTAGATAAGTATATGCTATTTCAGTATATCCTATTTCATTTTTGCCTTTTAAATTATTTTTAGATAAATAAGAATAAATTCTTAATGAAGAAAACATATGTCAAACGGACTTGCATAAAAGTGCAGAGAAAAATAAAATTGTTTTTATTACAATCAATATTTAATTTTAACTTTTGTCAATACTCATTGATTAGATTATAATCTAAAATTGTTCATACAGAACAACTATTAATTATTTAATAAAAACTTAAGCGCATTTATAAATCAGCTTATGTTATTTTTTTCAGTTTTCACAAGGCCTTACCGGCCGGCCAGAACTCTATCAGAAATCAAACAGAAGTAGTCATTCTAGCGATACAAGTTCAGCTTACAGTGGATCTGACACAATGATGTCTGTACAAAGTTCATTAGATGCAGATGCAGATGAGGTTGATCTCTCTGGTCTGGTCGAGTCTATAGTGGATAGCGATGAAGAAGAAGATCTTGCTGAGAGTATGGATGTAAGCAAATTTCTATTACATTTTTCAATTTTACGTAGAATAATATTTTTCAAATGTGCATTGATCTTATGAATTTTGGTATTTGTTTTACAGAGCTTAACTGTGCGCGACACAGTTAGAGAGTGCTTGGAAAAAGATCCTGTAGAAAGAACGGAAGACGATATTGAAGTTTTATTGGAATTCACACAGCATCTCAAGGCATTCACAAATATGACATTGGCAGTGAGGAGAGCTTTGTGCGCAGTTATGGTTTTTGCTGTTGTTGAGCGTGCTGGAATGGTAGTTCTAACCGATGGCGAGGAATTGGACAGTTGGAGTGTTCTTATTAATGGCAATGTGGAGGTCGAGTATAACAATGGAGAAGTCGAACAGTTACATGTGGGAGACAGTTTTGGCATTTTACCCACGATGGAGAGGCTTTTACATCGTGGTATTATGCGGACAAAGTAAGTTCAAAGCACTGAAATTACTGCAATTTTTTAAAAAAAAATTTCCATTAGTTATTCTTTGCATTTTTTCAAAAACATAATAATTTTACTAGAAATTTTTTTCGTTAACAAATAAAATTTTTTTATCATTTATCTTATAGAATTTTGAGTATTATTAAAAAAAAAAAAAAATAAATTACATTTTGTGCCTGTTGCTCTACTATAAAAGAATATATATGTATTAAATCTAATCATTGAACTACCATTAAATTAATATTATATTTATTAAAGAATTTTTACAACAAAAAATAGTAAAAATTCTATGTCATATACTAGTTTTTACAAGATTGCTTTAAAATAAATTTTATGACTAAATACATAATCCTCAATTAAACCATCATAGTTTGAATAATATGTAATTCTACTGTATTTACGAGATTATTTGTTAGAATTTCTAATAAACATACTATTGAATCTAAACAACAAAAGCATACTCTATATAATTACAAGATCATAAAATAAAGAAAAAACAGTAAATATATAATAATCTGATTCTATAAAATGTCAATAAATTTTTACTTATATATCGAATTGTGTACACAGGTGCGATGACTGCCAATTCGTTTGCGTCACTCAGGCGGATTACTACAGGATCCAGCACCAGGGTGAGGAAAATATAAGGCGGCACGAGGAGAACGGACATGTCATTCTCGTAACCGAGCTGCGGGGCGCCTTGGACGGTGGCGCCCGACGCGGCCACGTCGTTATCAGGGGCACCCCGGATCGGTTAATGCTACAGTTGATCGAGGAGAACAGTATTACAGATCCGACATATGTCGAGGACTTTCTATTGACCCACAGGACGTTCGTTGACAATTCCCTCTTCGTCGCGTCCCAGCTCCTCGAGTGGTTCGGGCAGGCGCAGGTCAGGGACAGAGTGGCCCGAGTAGTTTTACTTTGGGTGAACAATCATTTTACGGATTTCGAAACTGATCCGGCCATGATGGAGTTTCTCGAGGCGTTCGAGGCGTGCTTGGAGAAGGAGAAAATGCAGGGACAACAGAGGTACGTATGGAGTAATCTAGTAATCTATTTAAGAAGAAAAAAAATATTGAATTAAATGAAACTGATTTTAGAGTACAAAGGATTCTGAACTGTTATGGGTTTGATTTATAATTAATAAAATTTTTATTTTTATTCGATACAGATTATTAAATATCGCATGTGGAGCAAAGGCGAGAACGCGGAACGTCGTCTTAACGCGACCAAGCAGGGACGAGGTTCTTCGATTTAGTATTTTGGGTGGTTACGAAAAAGGATACGGAATATTTGTATCCAATGTAGAAAAAAAATCGAAAGCAGAAGATGTTGGTCTAAAGCGGGGCGATCAAATTCTCGAGGTAAATGGGCAGAGCTTCGAGCACGTCACTCATACGAAAGCTTTGGAAATTCTTAGAGGATCGACGCATCTAAGCTTTACCGTTAAATCGAATCTCTTAGGTAATAATTATAATTTAATAGGAATATTAATATATAATAATTTGTCTTAATATGTGGTTTCAATACCTTGTTTCAATACTTATCAATATTTTTTATTCAGTCATTATAACGATTTCTTGGCAATGCTGAAAATAAAAATCATATAATGTTTCTTTTCGCTGGAAAATGTTAAGATTAAAAATGTGGAAAATATTGTTTATCTAAAGTTCATCGCCCTCATTCTTTTAGCGTTTAAAGAGATGTTGCAAATGCCGGAGAGTTCTCCCCGACAACGTAATCGGCCAAACAAACCAGAAATTCTTCCAAGACTACAGACTGATTCACGAATACGGTTATCGACTCACGTAGATCCACTGACACCTGTTAATCCTCTCAATCCAATGGTTGGTGGCGTGCCTATTCTCATGCCGGCCGACAGTAGTAATGTATCTCCGTGCAAAGACTCGAAGAAGGAGCACAAAGGCTTCATGACACTTGGACCTAGGAAGAGGTTTCAAAAGGCTCTCATGAAGATGAATATTTTGCCAAAGAATATGATAAAGTAAGTCTGCCTATATATCAACAGCGATCAATTTTTTAAAATAAATTAGATAATAGTGAATTGGATTAAATATTTAATTACACTTTTAAACAAAAGTTAAAGCGAGATTAAAACCTGTGTCGCAATTTTCAAAAGAAATTTTAACATTTTTATTAGTTCTGAGTAATTTTTTTTAAATCATGAAATACATCGCTAAATTAAGCGTGTATTCGATGATTTATTACACTGTTAGATATTGATGTCACTAGTAAAGTATTAACTTAACTGTGTTTCAATTTTCAGCGATGGGGTTCATGCAGATGATCCTCTGGGTCCGCCACATACTCCTCCGGGCACCGGCCTCGCCCAGCAATCTTCCAATCTCTATCACTCTCGATCGAATCCCGATCTGACCTCACTATACAGTTATGACGATTTACGAGCGGTCGATTATCCGGAGCATGTCTTGAAAGTGTACAAAGCCGATCAAACGTGCAAATATCTGCTTGTGCACAAAGAAACAACGGCCCACGAGGTCGTGATGCTGGCGCTCCAGGAGTTCGGTATTACCGAAAGCAGCTCCAACTTTTCGCTCGCCGAAGTGAGCGTCGGTGAGGGCGGTATGATCAAACAGAGGCGACTTCCGGATCAATTGCAGAATTTAGCTGAGAGAATCGGACTGAGCTCTAGATATTATTTAAAGACAAATGGGATTTCCGAAACGCTGGTTGCGGACGAACAGGCGCCGGATTTAGTAAGGGAGTCCCAGGTTCACTTTTTACAGCTGAACGCAGTCGAGGTTGCTATTCAACTAACGCTTCAAGATTTCAGTATATTTCGGTAAGATGATTATTGAAAATTTGTTCTCACGCAATTTATTTTCAGAACTATTTTATTACAGAAAATAATTATGGTATTAAAGAATTGATTTTATTTAAAATTTAAATGAGAGCGAATGGCTTTTATTTATTTGTTACGATATTTAATGTATTTATCAAAGTCAATAAAATTTTCAATTCTTTTAGTCAAATTGAATCGACTGAATATGTGGACGATCTTTTCGAATTGAAAAGTAAGTATGGCGTGCCAATGTTAAGCCAATTTGCTGAGTTAGTAAATCGAGAAATGTTTTGGGTCGTGAGCGAAGTATGTTCCGAACACAATCTCGTAAGGCGAAGCAAGATCATTAAACAGTTCATAAAGATAGCACGTACGTAAAATATTATTTTAATTTGATAGAGTGAGCTCTATTAATAAACTGTATTCTAATTCTATTTTAACGAATTTTGTTTCAATCAGGACAATGCAAGGAATGCAAAAATTTCAACTCCATGTTTGCAATTATTTCTGGCCTGGGTCATGGAGCGGTTTCAAGACTTAGGGCATCATGGGAAAAGTTACCAAGTAAGTACCAAAGGCTTTTTAGCGATTTGCAAGAACTTATGGATCCCAGTCGAAATATGAGCAAATACCGACAATTAGTGGCCAGCGAACAAACTCATCCTCCAATTGTACGTATGACTTTATTTTTTAGTAAAAATTCAGTTCATTGAGATAAGCTTGATTGATGCATATGTCATTCGTATTTTCAGATTCCATTTTATCCAGTAGTTAAAAAAGATCTGACCTTTATTCATCTCGGCAATGACTCAAGGGTAGAGGGATTGGTCAATTTTGAAAAACTTCGAATGATAGCCAAGGAAGTTCGAACTTTAACAAACATGTGCTCTTCTGCTTATGACTTGCTAACAATGTTAGAACGTGGAGGCCAGCAACCAAGTTCAGCTATGGTTGCCTTGAATCAAATGACAACTGGTAATCAAGGTATCGATTAGTGAATTCTATTGTATGAAATGTACATTTTAACATATAATATTTAAAAACTTGAAAATTATTGTTTTTGAAAACATTAAGCTCTTATTAACGAAACAGTTTTCTTAAATTATAACTACACATTTACTTTTTATTATTTTTATACCTGAAACTTCCTCACGTAGATCGAATAGATTTGTCAATTTGTCAATTTTCAGGTGGACAAACAGCAACGGTGAAGAGGCGCAAGAAGTCTGCCGCGGCGCCAAATCCAAAGAAGATGTTCGAAGAGGCACAGATGGTGCGTCGCGTCAAGGCGTACCTCGGCAACATAAAAGTAATCACCGATGAAGAAAAGCTGCATCACTTGTCGGTCGAGTGCGAGCCGCACGCGGGCGCGGTTGCGATGGCCGCCGCCGTGCCACTGGGAGGTTCGCGTGGAAGAAGACATCCGTCGCCGACGCTCTCAACGACAAGTAGCGCGAGCAGTACTAGCGAAGGCAGGAAGAGTATACAAGGTGGACACTTTAGTATATTTTAGCTCCCGCCCCCTCATATTATTATCAAATTTAATATTTTTTATAGATTAACACATTTGACCGGGTACTTATGTAATTGTTCTCAAGCATTATTTCAACTATTACACCAAGTATAACTAGTTCAATTATTAAATTAAGAGCTTTTAATTTGAGTTAATGTTACTTAAATTATATTAAATGAATTTAAATATAATTATTCCTTTATTACGTTTTAATAGAGCGATTAAATAATTTGCTTGATGAAACATAATCCAAAGTGTACTAATAAGGAAATCAAAGATTATTAGGATTGACTGAATTTGAAAGCATTGATAAATATCAAATTATCTCGGTGCACATATTATCTCGGTTTAGATACAATTTAGTGGTATCAGTAGAGCATTGAATGATTTAAACTTAAATTACAATTGGATTGATAACATCTAAGGAGAATATATAATTTAAAAAATTTCCATTGCATTAATCTTGAAGAATAACAAATCAAGCATGCAATTAGTTTCAAAATTATATAAAACTTCCATTCTATTCTACAATTAAATTATGACACGGAGTTAAAGAAAAATTAACAATCGTGATTTTATCCTTGCATCGCAGGCACGAAATTCGGCGCGGCGTCCCCGCAAGCGGTGCGAAAGATCCTCGCCTTATCGGACCCACACAAGACGCGACCTTATCAGCCGAAGCACTACACGCCCCAACTGCCGGTCCCGGGGCTCGCGCTTCATTCATCTGCCCTCGAATCCAGCCCCGGGGCGCCACGGCGCGTCGGCTCCGGCGGCAGTCGCGTGCCCATGCACGAGCGATCACACAGCGACACGCCCTCGGGCCTTCCGCCGCCGGTCGATCTCAGCGCCGAAAGCAGCAGCGTGACAAGCCTCAGCAATTTGCAGCCTTTGAGGAAAACATTGACCAGCGGTGAGTCCTGCCTTGTCGACTCGATGTGTTCGTATTCCTCGGCATCGTCGTCGTCTCTCTCGCATATATTATTATTATTATTATTATTATTATTATTATTATTATTATTATTATTATTATTATTATTATCATCATTATCATCATCATCAATATTATTATTTTTATCACTATATAGTACGGTGCTTGTGTTGTACTACTTTTTTTCTTCTTTTGGTGACGAAGGGAATTTTGCGTGTTTTCTCTCATTCTCTTTTTCTTGTTCATTTTTTTGCGTTCGTTGTTTTTATTCTTCTCTCTCAATCTAAAGTCATTTTTCAGGAACAATACAACCTGAGAATGGGCTTATTTATGTTAAATGATTTTGTTAAATTTTTTATAAAAGCACCCAAAAGTGTAAAAGCTAATTGTTCATATTCAAAGGATTTAATCATTTAATCTTCGATTTTACAACTTTAGTATTTTTTGTATTAGTTAATGATTTCACAAACTTATTATATTTATTAATGTTTGAAACAGCATATTTAAGGAATCCTTTTCATAATGTATCTTATTCGGGTATAACAATTGTTTGTATTTAAATATTTTTCTTGTTCATATTCGTTACGTGTACTTTACTTATTTTTTATTTATCTGATTGTAATTTTTAAGCGAAATAGTAATAAGTATATTGTTATACAGCATAAAATCAAAAGCAAGAAAGAGAAAACGAGAGATAGATATAAATAGATGCTCTGATAGGCGTGAGATAGAATATGAATTTATGAGTGAATTTGTTTGAAAATCGGAGGGAACGTATATGCAATGAAGAGTCAAGATAATGAAAGATCATAAAAGGACAGAGAGATTGAGAGAAAGAGAAAGAGAGAGAGAGAGAGAGAGAGAGAGAGAGAGAGAGAGAGAGAGAGAGAGAGAGAGAGAGAGAGGGAGGGAGGGAGGGAGAGAGATTGAGAGAGGCAGAGGCAGAACAACAGAGTCTGAGAATGAGTGAATCGAAGAGAAAAAGAGAATGGCGTGAAAAGGAAGGAAAGTTCCTTTTGTTTTGCACGTTGCACAGTCGTTATGCAATTATTATACTCATGAGTGTTTTCATGTCTTCTCGTTGTTTTTTTACCACGCGCGCACGCATTATATATTCTCTTGTTTACGCCGAAAGCTCGCGCTTTTTTAAAACAAACTATGTATACTTAATTTACGTCACGTTTTTATTTATTTATTTTTTTAATATACAATGCGGATTATTTACACATGGGGTCACTAAATCACTTAATTCATTGCTAAATCACTTTTTGTGCCTTTTTACGATAGACGGAATTGGAACAATGGATAATTTAACCGGAATAAGTTTTACGTCCTCTATATATATTTATATATATCTTGTATATTAATTACACTGGCTTCGTAGTAAACTTTGTTTATGCAAATTGGACTTATAGAGTAGTTGCTTTAAAATCACAATCATATATAATATACAATATAAGTACACTAAATTCATTAAAATCGCACATTTCATAAAAGCTTAACTATTTCAAGAAATCAGTCTATAAGTTCATTACAAAAAATGTTTCTTTTTGATGATCCATTACCATATTTGTAGTGCTTTTGAAGAATGACAATATTATTGTACTTTGTAACATACTTTTTTCATGTTCTTTATTAATAATAATATATCACGTTTATGAATCTTATACATCAAGAAATTCGTTTTTGGATTTAATGCAAATTTTTTAATAGTTAGAAAGTTTACAAGTAGATTAGTTATTAAAGATACTTTATACACTTGCGAAAAATTCATAAAAATCATTGCATTGTTTTTCATAATGCTATCATTATATGTTATTATATCATAGATAAATTACAAAAAAAGAACTTAATTTCACTCGTAGTTCAAGAACCAATTTTAGATTTTTAGATTCAACTACAATTGCTTACAGTCAGCATACGGTAAGAAAGTGTTAGTTTGTTTTTCAAGAAAATTGTATTTCAAGCACGTATCTTTCTTAAAGTCAACGTAATATAATGGATTATCGAGTGATTCATTTTTCGACTCGTTTTTACATAGACAATGGCCGTGTTTTAGATGCATACGATGATTTTCCTTGAAAGTATTATAATGTAAAATCACAAAAACTAGAGATTGAGAGAGAAAGAGAGAGAGAAAGAAAGAGAGAGAGAGAGAGAGAGAGAGAGGGGGGGGGTTAAAAGACAAAAAGAGGGGCGATAAAATAGTGGGTATTTTATAAGGGCCTTTAAAAACATGAAAAAGCCGCTGAGAGAAGATGACGAGGCAGTGCGGAAAACAAAAACGACGGTAGCTTTGTTTTAAAACCGAGAGAGTTTTGATAGCCGCGCAAGCGCGCAAAGTCAGTTAAATCCATTTTATATGACTTAGACGATTGTCTTGGGCGTCGTGTGTTTGCGTAGGTTCGGTGACGAGCAGTGACAGCGGTCACAGCACGCAACTGGACAGCCACAGCGGAAGCAGCGTTGAGGCCGGCGGTAGCCCACCGCCTCCCCAAAGGCGGCATTCTGCCATGCAAGGTATGTAACACACTAAAAAAAAAAACGAAAAAAATCACAAACGAAAAAGAAGAGAAGGGCGCGCACATACTCTGTGCGTATCTTTTCTCTCTCAGTTTGTCCCTCTTCGTCGTCGTTGTCGTCGTCGTCGTCGTCGTCGTCGCCGTCGTCGTCGCCGTCGTCGATAGCAGATAACTAACGAGCCCTATAATTACAGGGTATGTCAAATGTCTCGAGACGAGCTGAATAATGTGAAATCAATAACGAAATAAAAGGGAGACAAAAAACACTGAAAGAACAAAGAACAATGATCAAAACCAAAGTTATAAGATTTTTCCTATGAATCCGATTAGTGTCTTTCAAATTACTTACATTGAATGACCTTAAGTCATGTTATTAACATTATGCTCAAGGGTAAATTTGAGTTAACTATTGGACCGACGGGGAAAAATCTTATAATTTTGACTTTGATCATTTTCCGTGCATTTTTCATGTTATCCAGTCGCTTCCAGACTGTTGACATACCCTGTATATGGAAGAAGTCCATGGAATGCTTTTGGCTAAATCGCTCTGTTGTTTTATTAAGTGTCGGGAGTATCTACTTGTAGGTGGTTGAAATAAAATCATAACGGATACAGTTCTTACGAAATCGTACGTGCATTTTTGGCATATATATATAGAAATAAAGATTTTCCAAGAGATTTCTCCAATGTTGATCATTTATCACACGTACGATTTCGAAAGATGCACATTTTTGTTTATCACTTTATTTTATTGTTTTTATTTTCATCCTGTCAATTTTTCGCAAATCACACGCTGTACTGAAATTTTATTTATATTATATTATATACAGATCTTTACCAAAACTTATTTCAATTTTATTCGATTTTTATTCATGTTTAAAAATATCTTCTTCAGATCATCGTAAAGTAAAGTTTCCGTACAGAATGTTGTCGAAGGACGAACGATATATGTTGGGACTTAAGACTGGATTTATACTCTTTAAAATTTGTAATTTTTAGTAAATTGATATCATCCTTGTTGCAAGTAAAATTAAATGAGTTTATTCATATTCTTGGCTTTTCATTTTTACTCGTCAAGTAAGATCCATGCGGGAGATAATCGGGCGACGCCTATTCTTGTCCTAACGTGCAAAAGCATATAAATATAAGCTCATATACAGGGTTATCACAATAAAAGCATGCTTGACATATAGTAGAATACTTCTTTTTTTTTTCTTCATTCATTCCTTTTTGTTTTCTTTAGTCAACGTGCCTACGTATATACATCTCATTTCGAGCGTACATTAGTTGTTGTTTATTTGAGTATAAAGAACTTTCCATAAATTATGTAGCCGCACGAGGTATGGGTTGGAGGAACGTATACTAACTGTCACACGTACACATACGTAGTATACGCATATACGCATACATATATGTGAATACGTGTATACACATAGGCGCAAGAAAACTATTTAAAATACCACGCTGAAGATAAGCAACAATTGGTAGCGCATCAGCTTGCTCTTTCTTTCTTACTATAATTTTTAGCGTCCAGAGTTTTATCTTTATAGAATTATTATGAAAAATTGCTTAATTTATAACGGGTTTGAAAATTGAAAGCGAAGCTACGTGATTTATGGAAAGCTCCTAAGGGGTCTTTACTAAGGTTATTAGTTAGAGAAAATGTGTTTTTTTTTTTTTTTATTATAGTAATGCATTTATTGTAGCGATTGAATTAGATCATCCATTACCGAAATTTCAAGAATATAATAATCTTTATGGTTGTAATTCGAAAAAGAGTAATATCGATTGAGATACTTTATCGTTAACTTGTCAAATTAATGTTTTATTAATGACGCTGATTATTTTATATTGATTCCTCGCTGAAAAGAGGGTATAAATTTTTTCCAATCACTCTTTTTTGCAATTGCTGGATTCTTTTGGAATATAAGTTTATTTAATCAAAAGCATTAAATACATTGTCTGACGGTGTCTTTATTTATATATAAATATAACATTTTTTTCATCGTTTGTATATACTTCTCTGATATATTGATATATCTGGCTGTTTCAATATAATACAGTATTGTAAAGCTTTACTTTGAAAATTTTCTTTCTAGTCAGAGAATACGTAATTTTATCTTCATTTACATATAAATCTAAAAGTCACGTATCATAATCTCCAATGACTTACAGTGGCACTATACTATTTTATTGAAATCAGTCATTTTTGATCTTGATGTGTACATAAAGTAGTTAGAATATCTTTGTACATATTAAAGTTTATCAGTATATGATAAAAAGTATCTTTTACATTACGTCGTATATGTACATCTTTTAATTGGTTGATTATAAAATCTTCTTGCTTATGGATAACTCATAAAAAAATTTTTACTAAATTTTGGATAATAGACGGTGTAAGAGCTACTCTTCGATCAGTTAAAAGATGTATTCACAAAGTTTCGCTTTAGCTTCTGAAATAACAAGCATTTTTAAAAAACCAGGAAGGACATAAGAAAATAGCCAGTCAAATCAACGCTTACAAGCTCGTCGCTATACTTTTAGAAATAAATTTATACATATAAATACAAAAAGTATCTCTCTCTCGTTCCTATACGCGATCTCGTGGCCCCTTCAAACGCGCACAATATAAAAAAAAGTACACATACAGCAAACGGGGCGTTTTTCTTCCCACATATACATATTCGATAAAACCCTGGTGAGAACAAACGCGAGAATATATGCGAATGTGGCGAGACGAATTTGTAATGTGTGACGCACTCGTGGTCCATCGCATACGTACAGGTATTAGCGCCGCGGCCGCGGCGGCAGCTGGACAATTCGCTCGAGTTGCCGCGGGCGCAGCCGCGGTCCCCCCGCCGCCGTTTCCGCATGCGGTGACGGTCCTGCCCCCGCTTCCCGCCAATCACAAACTTCACCATGATCAACAATCCGATCATCAACATCATCAACATCAACGTCATCATCATCATCATCGTGACGATCGCCAGCGTCATCAGCGCGAGCGGAGCAGCGAGGGGACCGATCGCCATCAGGATGGGCGGCGTCAGCGCCACCGATCCCTTAACCCCTTCGATGGTGAGTCCCTGTCCCCGTGCTGATGACCCCCCCCCCTCCAATTCTTGTCGCGATCCTTCGTCCCTCCTGCAGAGTGTGGACAGAATAAAAAGATCAGTCGTGTTTGCCTGCGCGCGTATGACCCTGCTCGCTCTTCACACCGTACTACATTATATATATACCGTCCGTCCCCGTGTACCGAGCGATGCACCGCATCTTGGCCCACTCACCTATGGTTGCAAGAATTCTTTTTTATTTTATTTGGTTTTCGTTTATATCATGATGGTTGGGGAACACAGAGCGCTCGGCCCAGGGAGCTTGTAAGTTCACCTGCTGCCGATCGTCACACTTAATCATTGCAGTGTAATCACGATTTCGATATTGTTTTCTATATAGATATGTTTGTATATATTGTAGGTGATGAGGCGGGTGCATATCTGTTGATTGTTGCTGAAGGTGTGTGCTATTTGCTTTTCTGCTTACTCTGGTGGCTGGTTTTATATATACTATTTATTTGCATGCTGATGCACGTGAATGCACGAGATTATCATATTTAAGTATATAGATTAGCCTTTCTGCATGCGCACGTTTTTTTTTCTTTGAACTCTGTTGTATGATCGATTTTATAGTAACATCTGTCTTTAAAAGATAGGAGTTACCTATTGTAACGAATTTGTAATTATATAGCTCCTTCTAATTTTGTAAAAAGCAGAGGAGGAAAACATTTTGGTTATTGAGTATTTGTTGGGATCTTTTATCTTAGTGGAAGATGTAAGAATTTAGCTTAATCAAGTACTACAGATTACTGACCTCTGGATGAGTAAAATGAAGTTTATTTTTTTCATTAAATTGAAAATACGTGCTGCATAATTATCCACATGAAATATTTTTTAAAATTGTTTTGCTTTTTTAAAAATAACAAAAGAATATATCATCAGTTATGGATCAACAGTTTGTTTAAAATTTATTGATGTAACTCTGATTACCTCCAAGGTGAGCCCTGAAAAATCTTATGATCTGACACTGTCCTATAGTTGGAAGATATGGTACTTTCTTACTTATTAGTATTTTCTTCTACAATCAGATCATTGAGTCTGGTTATGAGACTTAAGACAAGATAGCAGCTTTAATCAATGTCTTCACATGTCTCAAGGTGGAAACTTATATGTCTACAAATATACATGTTAATACATGTAAATAAATTTGATCAAACGTCAAATAATAATACCTAAAACTAAACTTTTTTGTCGAAATCTTATTATTTCTTCGAATCAGGTGCCAAAAGTGAGAATTATTATGAAACGAGTTCCTCTCATTATAAAATGTATAGTTTAATTACAAGAAAATAATCGTAAATAAGAAAGTATCATATGTCTCGAGAGTAATAAAACGTAAGCTCATAAAACGTTATAGGGTTCATTAAAAAAGTTATCAGAATTACCTCGCCCAATTCGGACAGGGCCAAATGTCCATTGATAATGTCTACAGTAGTAGAATATTATATATTTTTAAATAAAAATATCAACATCGATTAGATTTGAAAACATTATTCCATCCAGTTCTCGGTTCTCTCTGGTATTTGATTCCCCACCTTGTGGAACTAAATACGCAAATGCCGGTATACATACTTACACATTACTATCAATTACTACTCGGGAAAAAGAAACCATAACGTTCCTCGAAGCCGTGTGCGATTCACACGACATATCTTGAGTATTTCAATCTCCGACACACTAAAAACAACACTATTGAGCCTAAAAATAATAGTAAAACGAAAGAAAACCTAAATAAACCATTTAACAAAATTATGAGAGAAAGAAAGAACGATCGGCATCGACACTGAGGGTTTTCAGGTGGTGCCTCGTCAGGAGTATCCGGGATGAGCAGCTGTATGCCACCTCCGCCGCTGCCTCCGGCGCCGGGTACCCGCCAGCTACGGCCCGCGGGCGTCGAGTGCCGCGTGCCCCCGGAGTACAAGATCGCCGCCCAAATGGCCAGGCTGCACAGGCTCGGCCGAGCCCACAGCCACGAGGGAGTCACCTACCGCAACGATCACGAAGATGGTATTTAACTAAACAATGCGAGGACAAAGAGGGAAAGGGAGAGAGGGTGTGGAGCGCGAGCGCGGGAGAGGACCCCCCTTGTTGACCGATTTAACCATTTATAACATTATGAGCCTACAAACAACACGCATACTCACGACGACTGCCATATAGACGCCCTGGACGATGTAGCGCTCATCTATATGTGTGCTTTCTTTTAACCCCGGGAATCACAATCATATATGAAGACGAACCGCTACTCCTCTCTCGCGAGACTGTCGCTAATACCACGCCAGATTCTTCACAGGTTCTTTTAACTCGTTTTTCATCCATTTTTTTTTTCTTTTCTTCTTCGTATTTAAGTCATAAAATTATATAATACGCGAGTCGAGGTGGCGAGGTACGTGTGCGTGTGTCACTGATGGGACGACCGGTGTTAATTATAATGGCGATGGTACATTAAGCGTCCTTTGCCATGACGCTATCAATTGTAGAGTTACCGGTAACTGAATTTAAAAATTAAATCGTTGAAAATAATTGGATTGACACATTTGGATAAAGGTCAGAATCTCAGATTCGGATTAGGAATCATTAGAATAGAATGCTCTAAAATTAATAAATAATAAAAGAAATCTGCTATTCTGATCTATTCGAATCTCGAATATATTGAAATTAGTTTATAATTCGAACGTCCTATTAAAGCACAATAAAATCGACATCACAGTACTACGTCAACCGAGGCGTCCATTTCATTAATACCATTATGAAAAATAAAACCAAACAAAACAAAAGGAAACACAACATACTCCTAAATCACAACCGACCCATCAATCTAGATCTAAATTGGGTTTAATTTTAGGAACTAATCCAGAAACAAACGAAGTGAAGCAAAAAAAAAAACAAATTAAATTTTCAAAAAGCAAAAAAGACAAATGAAATTTTCAAAAAGCAAAATCAAATTTTCCTCTCGATAACTATAATAGAATATAGAATAGAGCTGAATAATCCAAGATGGAAGGTGTCACTTAATTGTGTCGTTAGAGTCTAATGTATGTACATTATTAAATTGTAAATAACAGAGGCACCGAAGTATACAATAACAAAGCAAGCGAAAACGAGCTCTTAAATGTTCTGGTGTACGGTGAAAGTGTATTTTACACACACACACACACACACACACAATATATATATATATATATATATATATATATATATATATATATATATATATATTAGTCTTATGTAATTTCGTGTTGTTCGTCGTATTTTAACAATTTATTGTTCATCGACGAAATGGAAAGTATATAAAATTATATATAAATTTAACATATAGTTATGAAGCACTTTGTGACACACGAATACATACGTGCGTATATAAATTAGCACTATATTAATGAAATTGTGTTCACGTCTGTAATATTATATTATTTGTCTTACAGTTAACTCTGGCTCCGCGCCGAATGAGGAGCACATTAAATGAACCTAATAGCATTTTATCACCATCACCATCACTACCACCATTACCACTACCTTCTCATTGTACATGCTCGCTTGCTTATGTTCATCGTATATCATTGTCACACTGCATTCATTCTCATGCTCGTAATAAACTTTTATAAGTTTTTATTTTTACTTTTTTTTATTTATTTATTTATTTTACTTCATTTTTATTCTTTTTTTCTATAAGTGACTTGATATTACTTCCATCGATGCTGTCTATTATGCGAGTTTGCTTTGCGACGCTCTGTTTCGCACGTCCTTACTGCTTTTGAAGATATATATTTATATATAATTTATTTTATTAATTCTTTTTTTAATTTTCACAAATTGTAGTTCTTTATAAATTTTTTCAAGCACGCAATTATTAAGAAATTTTCATCTATCCATTAGGCGACTTTCAATTTGCATTTATAAAATTGTCATGATTCGCATCTGCTTGGAAAGATTGTAGAGAATATCAATTATTATATATACCTAGAACTATACTACTTTGATATAGGACAAACTGTCTAATACGCACTAATTATCCTTTGCTTCATTATTTTATTTAGAATCGAGCTTAGAATTATATATTTTAAATAATCATTTAACTTTTATAATTTGATGATTGTTATGCGAAGAATTATAGATTCAATAGATTTTATTTGATTCATATAATTGCTAGTTGAAAGACAACTAGTATTCTAATTCTTTTATGATTTCAAGAACGATTAGCTATTTTATATCGAGCATGCTATTATAATTAAATTAATATTTTCGATATACTACAATATTTAATCTCTCTCCTTTTTTTTTTAGAAATTAATCATTACGTACAGTAAAGGTTTTCAATTGAAAGATGTCATTGTTTACAAAATTTATAATGATTGTAGAATTACCAAAAAAAGTTGTGTTAGCGTTCTACTTATTTTAAAACATTTTATTCTTTTCCTTAGTCAATCTGAAAAGGTGATCACGAAATTAGTCATTATTTGTTGTGTATTTCCATCAAATCTCGATATTAAGATACCGCTATAAAAAGACGTGGAAGTCATAATAAGATTGCTTAACTATTATTGTATCATTTGACTGACGGGAAAAAAGCTTTCTTGACTATAAATCAGATGCTATATATGGTAAAGTCTGTATCAAAGATTACGACTTGTAATGGTGTAAGTATAGAGGGAAGAAAAGTTTACTTTAACATGTATTATTTAATTCGCATTAATAATACACGGTCGCAAAATCAAAAAGGAAATTGCTGAAGGTATCTGAACATCTCCCAATTTGCTTTTCTGAGATGCTAATTGAAATCCGTCGACCATGCTGTTCTAGCACGTCAGGTTGTCGAGGGTTTTTTGGTTTTGCAAACAAAAAAATTCCAAGTCTACAAAAATCACAAAACATTCTAAAGTCGCCCCCAACTCCAAGATTCTCTGTTCCGATTTTTCTTCCGAGTTTTTTGTTTGCGAATACATGATGAAATTTCACTAGAAGAAGATGTCGCACGGATTTGAATTCAGCATCTCAGCAAAAAATATGAAAAGTAGACTTTCGGTTATATTTATTTGTTTATTTTATATATATATATATATATATATATATATATATATATGTATTTTTTTTTATTTCAGATCTTTTATAATACTGTCTTTATTGGTATAAGATAAAAACTAGAATTTTCTAATAAATCTTTGAAATTTGATTTTTTTTTGGCTACGAGTTAGAGAAAGTATGAGTCTCACGATGTAGATATTAGCCGACCTACGATAATGTTAAATTATATTTTACACCACGAGGATTGTCATTTTTTATATGCTGTTTTGTACTAATTACGGAAAGATAAACATTATCGCTCACCAGTGAGAGTCAGTCTAATCTTTGATCCTTTACCGACAATAATATTTTATTATACCTATATAATGTGCGTGTAAGAAAAAAAACAACGAAGAACCACCCCTAATTGCGCCTCGTTTCCTTTTCACAGACGACGACGACGACGCCCAAGTCTCGGCTGTATAGGACCTGCCGCCTCCGGGCCGCGTCCCGGAGCATCGCTCGGCCTCGATAGCCTCGTCGACCGTCTCCGCGGCGGTCGCCGAGCTGTCCAAGCATCATCATCAGCAGCAGCAGCTGCGGTTGCACTCGTCGTTCGTGCTGCGCGGGCCCCGCGGCCTCAGGCAGCAGCAGCAGCAGCAGCAGCA
>JACCIC010000085.1:177500-217500 GCA_018907035.1 Sycobia sp. Sy_11 | reverse complement strand
CAACGGGAGTTATGGCATACGTAAAAAGGAGAAAAAAATCGAATTATACTGAACTAATGACAAAGATACTCGTACATTTTTGTATTTTTCGTCGTCATTCCAAGCGCATTTTTTTATTATTTATTTGTATTTTCAATCTTTTTTTTGCATGATTTGTAATTTCGAATTTTATTCGCTAAAACGCCGGAGGCGTATTTTCTTGGAGACCAATTTTGTACACACACTTTACTTCGCGAGGCAAGCGCACAAGTCATCGCAAGTATTCACCGAAAATGTATTTTAAACTTGCAAGAGAAATTTTAATTAGTATATCTAGTTTTCTTCCTTTTTGTTTTTTTTTTTGTTTTTTTTTTTTAAACGATATAGAAATATTAACAAATTGTAGTAAATAAGAACGAATTGGGAAAGATTTTGAAATTATTTGTTTTTCTTTTTTCTTTCTTGCAATTTACGCATTAGTTGCTCGTGGATCGAGTGAAGGTCGGTGGAAAGAAAATAGGAAGAAGTAAGCATAGAACGAAGCTTTCGCGCACAAAAGATTTCTTTTCCAATTTAACGAAGAAGTCAGTAAATTTTTAAAGCATGCCTTTTGTCGCTCCTTCGAGACGATTTCAATTCTTCCTTATATATACATAGCGTTGAGTTTTATTTATGTTATATACATTTAGAAGCGCAGCCCTTTGTAATCTTTCTTCTCTTAAAAAAAAGAAATAATTTATTGTTTGTTGTAAAAACAAGAGACGATTTTTTTGGTAATATGTATGATTATAAGCTTCGCGTGAATAGTGGAATCGGAGAACAAAGAGAATAAATCTTTTGTATTTAATTTGTTTAATAAAATTCGAATAATAGTACAATTAATGCGCATTTTTATTTTGTTGTTTACCATTTTCATAACGAAACACTACTTTCGTATGTCTTTTATGTATTTCAGCTATGAATCGTCAAGGCACTATTTTTACCTATTATTCGAAATTGATGAAAATATTCTTTAAGATGAGCAAAGTTGCATCAGCCTTTATAGTACCAAAGATCAAATTTTGTATATATCGCGAATAAGGCATTGTATATATACTTAGAAAGAATGGAAGAATTGAATCATTTAAATTTGTATACGCAACTTCCTTATATTATTACGTTACATTGCCTGTGTAATAAAAAAATTGACTAGCCTTGCAACTTTATAGAAAATAAATATAGCTTTGGTTATAATATTATGAGAAAGTTTCTCTTATGCGAATTTAATGTACTACGAGCATACATGTAAATGTTTCCGGAAAAATAATACAATTGCATTTTCGTCTTTATATAATAAAAGTCTCGATTCATTGGTCTTTTACTAATTGCCAAAGTCCTTTTGTTTTTTTACTTATGAAACGAAAAATAATGCAGCTGTTATAAAATATAAAAATTTAATACAATGCAATTATATTTCTTTTGCGTTTGTTTACCTTTAGGAATTTACATTTTAAAAACAAAGTACTTTTATATAGTTATTTCATTTTTGTAGATGTTTTAAGGAACTATTTAAAAAAGTTAATTGAGGAAGGACAATACGAAAATATTTCTAGATATATATATATATATATATATATATATATATATATATATATATATATGTTTTTTAAATAAAATTTATAAATTATATTTGTAACAGTAATATTTTCAGAATTCACTAACAAAATAGAAACAGTACTTTCGAAAGAATTTGTTTTTTTTTCTTCATAAAATAGCAGAGTTGTGTATATATTTTTTATATATTTTAATTGTATTAATCTAAAAATTATGATTTTTATAATAATTAGATTCTATTATTATATTGATTGAAGGTAGGATTGTATTCGTTTTTGAAGCAACTATTTTCTTTTATAATTATAGACTTACAGCTGATCATACATCAGTGGCTCGATAAGAAGAACAAGGACTCCTGTTCCTTTCCTTTTCCGAAGTAGAAAATTTATTCTGCTGAGGTCTGTCGACACTTTACTTAACTGCAAGACCACGATATCAGTTGTTTCGTATCATTTCATTCAAATGAAACTGTTAAGAAATAAATCAGCAGGAGATTGACAGCTAATTATAGATGTAAATTAATAATTTAAGTAGTGGAATACACAAATTTCCACGATTGCTTGTGAAATTAAATTTAAAAATTGCCGATTAAAACTTTTACATTATGTTTCTATCAATTTGTAGAATAATTTTGTTCGAAAATATTTATAATTTAAAATTATTAGTTTATGTATTAGCATCATTCATTTGTAAGATGATCAAATTACCTATTACATCTATCTATTTGACTTCATGTTAATTATTTAATTATTATCTTGCAATAAGAGTACAAACTTTTATTTCCATTTTTCTTCTTGAAATCATGATAATTTAAAAATTTATTCTATAAAAAAATTAATTCTAAAATTAGTTGGATCGATTGTAAATAAATAGAAAATTAATAGACATAATTTTTTTTTCAATGCTTCTTGCAAGGTGTGAAAAAGTGATAGTGAAAGTTGTCTATAAAACAATCGTAAAAAATTGTATTAAATTTTGCTCTACAAGTCTTAAAATTCAAAATCTATCAATTAAATATTATTACCTTAAACTATTGGACTTGGTAAACAGTTAAATAATGAAAAATCAAAATATCTTTGAAATTAAGGTGGCTCGGCTGTTTGTCGAAATCCATTAGGACTTGATGATAAGGATATAAATGAAGCACTAAAATTATAATCTTTTTAAAGGGTACAAAGAGATTTGATCCGTATATTACACGTGTTACCTGGTGATAACATATCTGAACAATGTATTAAACTTTTATTATCTGTACTGTCAATATACGTCGGTTCATTTAGAAGAAGCAGACAATAAATCTTTTAAGGTCTTATACATTTGAATTACAAAAAAGGACAAATTTCGGTAGACTAAATTTGGGGGAAAAATGTATATATAGCAAGAAACGTACGTTATTTCGTACACAGGATCTGTTAGAGCCGCTGGTGTTGGATCAAAATTAATATTGCAAGAATCTGATAGGTAAAGATACATAAACAATTGCAAATATAAACTGCATAGATTTGAGAGCGATTTAGGTAGCTATGTTTAAACGAAAATTGATGTAACTGTCTGGCAGATATGGTTGGATATCATTACTTTGCAGCGCAGTCATTTTCAAAAAAAAAAAAAACACAACCAAAAAACTCACTCTCACTCTTTGAAACTGAAATATATTATATATATATATATATATATATATATATATATATATATATATATATATATATATATATATATACAAGTAGTAACAGTACGACCATGGCGCTCATCTACTCGGCGCACCAGTCGGCATCACATCGACCTCGTGACCCTCGGAGCGCGAGTCGCGCGCACGCGAGGATCTCTGGCGACCGAGGCGGCGTTAGGGCACCTGTTGCCCAAGCCCAGCGCACTCCCTCGCTCTCTACGTTCACCGCAATCGCCGGTAGCTCCCTCGCTGCGCTTATCGCGCCCGTGATTCTATACATACATATAGACATTACATACATACATACATACATACATACATACATACATACATACATACATACATACATACATACATACATACATACATACATACATACATACATACATACATACATAAATACATAAATATATATATATTGGTTCGAGGAGTAGGCGAGAGATTCGCGAGTAAATAGCAACGTGGGTGCAGTGAATCGCGGGCCCCAGAGGATAAGGAGGAGAAATGAGGGGAGAGGGATTCTTATACCGAATAATGAGCTATTATCTATACTGAGAGGAACGCGCGGCTCGCGGCTGATTACGGTGAAATATTTCTCTTTTTCGATCTCCTTCTCTCTCTCTCTCTCTCTCTTTATTTGTATTGTATAACGTTAATGACTTAATGAATTTTCATAAAACCTATGTATATGCTACACTTTATAATTTTCTCTGACACTAATAAGACGGACGTAAAATTATATTTTATAGTATTTGTAATCGTATACTTTCAGTAATTTTATGTTGTGACAAAATGACCTGTAAAGGCGTTTTAATTTTAATTTTAATTTTTCATATTTACTTGTAATTTTCAGTGCTCGCATTCGATCGATTATTAGGACTTGAATCTGGTACGCAAAAATAGTGTACATACATATCTAAATCTATATATATACACACGTATCAACACACAAAAGTGCATTGATACGCGCGCGCGCGCACACGCACACACACGCGCATATTAATATGGGCTGCACGTCGTGGGCGCGAGCCGCGGTGGAATGCCGTCGGACCCTTTTCGGCAAGTGATCGGTTGGTGCGGAATAGGTGGATGTCGCAATAGGGCTGCAACGCCTGTATTTCGTTACTTTTTCGGTTGGCGGAACATACGCGAGTCTGTAAACTATAACGAACGTGGCACTCGATCAGCACACGGTTCGAATGCTTTTTTGCGTTTTTTAGTTGTTTCTTTTTTGCTATATGGCATAGATAGATTTGGAAAGGTACATGCACAGCTATAGATGTGTAATAATTAATTACCTGAGTATTAATAATACGACATTACTAGCCATCAATGCTATCAAATTTTCATTTAACGATATGTACGTGATTCTCATCAAACGTTAGAAAAATTAATATTCCAAAATAAATATTCTAAATGTGAAAAGAAATTTAATTAATATATCTAATATCTAATTATATCTAATGCTTTTGAAATTATATGGACAGTAAAATAGTCAATCTCAAACATTAAGAATTCGTATTAACAATATAAGAATGTATGTCTATATGAATTGTTTAATTATATAGGACTTTTATATAATGTTGAAACTTTTGAGCTAAAAACGTGCTTTAAAACTGTACAAAGGATTAAATTCAAAACTTTCTTAGGTCTTTTCATTTTCATCGTATTCTTAGAGAAATGTCTCGTTTTTTAATTTTTCGGTTTTGTACAATAGTTGTTTACATATAATTATTATTTTCGTGTAATAATACATTACCGTAATAATACATTATTTTATTAAAAACTAATGTATTCCCGGAAGGCATCGAGAAGGAGCTATGTTCAAACGTTTTCTAAGAGTAATTCATTTTGAGTTCGTTCATGATACAATATCTACTTATACGTAGCTACCATATGCTTACTATTTCATGTATATCACAATATTATACTGTAATCTATGGCAATACAGGCTTCTAAGGATATAATTATTTTTCTAGTTGAAATAAATATAAACAAGTAATTTGTTACATGCTTTTATAATGCTTTTCAACTAAAAAATAAAGGATTATTCTTTCTTTAACAAATCTTGAGTAAAGCGAATATTTAGCATGAAGATCGAAAAAATTCGATTTCATTCGAAAAAGAATTCTCACTATCTAATTTAGTAGCGAAAAACGCAGCCAGTTCGAATGGAGCTAATGATTTACGCAAAATCAATGGAAATCGATTTGCTATATTTACGTCAATGCGCGAATTTTCTGCCCAGCAGTTCAATTACAAGACTCGATTCTGTAATGTGGAAATGAAAAGAACGAACGAACGTCCTGCAAACTGTAAAATTCGCGCATCAATTGACGACATACGATCGGTAACATTGGATCTGTTGATCTATTCACTTGCATATAAATATGCCTATATCGATAAATTTTATGAAGTATATTATGAGCTGACGTTATAAAGATTTTTTGAAATAATTATATGATCTTTTTTTCATATATATGTGATATGTTCCTTAAGTTGAATATTTTTGTTCATCTCTCCTTTGCTTTAAATACACAATAATCTAGTAGACAGAGGGATTTCGTTTTTTTTTTTTTTTTTTTTTTTTTTTTTAAAGTATACGAATTTACCAGAATGTTTTAATGTCTTGGCCTACTGAACTAAATAATTTAGACTATAGAATATAAAGTCAGATAAATAGTTTATCTTCGCAATTGACGTTCCAACATTAGTTTTCCTTATAAAAGTTTTAAGCTCGTCATTTTGAATGTTAAAAATTTCGTTTGAACAAAAAATTGTAGTTTTCCGAATCGTGAAAAATACTAAAAAGATTTTTTTATGCTGCAAGGGTGACAAGTCGGTATGGGGGTTTTTTTATTGCCTTTTAATTCGTAACAAATATAACAGGACGTTTGTTCTGGATTTATAAATATTTCAAATTCGAGAAAAATATTAATTAACAGCATATATAATTTTTGTATGCATATACGGAGTACAAATTAAGGGCTTTAGCTGTTATTTTAACATAATAGATATGGGCCCATCCGCAAAGACATGATGGATTTCAAACCGTGACATGTATGACGAAAACTGAAGCGTCGAGTGTATCCAACCGGTAATTTCGGCCGAAGAACATTTGTCGCGGAAACGGAAGAGCACGGGTTCGATTCCTGGTCGAGCGCGTCCAGCTGACTGTGTCCTGTTTTTGAAATTTTCGACGTGCCATATTAATGATTAAAAGTAATCTGCACTGCATTATGACCAACTGCATTAAATTTCATGTAAACGTGAATCTACTGGAAGCTACTTTCATAAATGTATAATAGAATTGAAATTTATTGTAACTTGAAAATTCGTGCACTTTACGTCAATAATAGGTTAGTAAAATTGTTTTAGCCCTTTGTTATTACATGGTTCAATATTTGAGTAAAATAGTTTGTATGAAGTAGAGTATTTGCTTTATTCTAGTCGAATTTGATTTAATATTACATTCATCGAAAATTTACTGCACTGTTACATGTATTAAAGTTTCCTATATATATATATATTACTACTACTGTGTACAAATATGAGTAAGACTGTATTTATAACTTTTGAAATCTTTATTTATTCTTCAAAATTTAATTCATCTCCCTCAAAAGAATCCCCCCCCCCGGATTGAATGCAACTATGCCAAGGTTTTTTCCAATTTTCAAAACATATTTTATACTCGTATTCCGGAATTGCCATCAGTTCCTTCTTCGATTCGACTTTTATTTCTTCAATCGAATGAAAACCGTGTCCCGAGATTGGTCTTTTGAGTTTGCTGAACAGCCAGAAGTCACGCGATGCTAAAGACGAGTATGGTGATTGCGGAACGATATTGGTTGAATTTTTGGCGAAATGTTCACGTAAAATCAATGCAGTGTGAGCTGCTGCATTATCGTAATGCAAAAACCAAGAGTTGTCCTTCCATAAATCTGGCCTTTTGGGATGAATAGCTTCAAGCAAACGAAGTATAACACTCAAATAATATTCTTTCTTAACCGTTTGGCCGGTTTTAAGGAATTTATAATGCACTATACCACGATAATCGAAGAAAACAGTGAGCATAACAAGATTTTTGAGCGAATTTGGCGTAATTTTTTCGGTCTCCGCTCTCCTTTGACACGATATTCGCTTAGTTGATTGGTTATTTCTATATTGTAAGCGTAGACCCAAGTCTCATCTTGAGCTATTATCCGTTCCATCTTGTTCTAATAGTCCGAAAGCATTGTTTGGTAGTCCTCCATGCGACGCTGTTTTTCCAAAAATGGAGTGTTTTTGGCATCAATCGAGATTTTACTCCTTTCAGGCACAGCGTGTCTTTCAAAATGGCGTTGACTGACCCATTTTGCACAATCAATTCTTCGATTTTGTCGACGTGTAGCCCATCAGTGTTCTGTCAAAATGTTCTTGGTCGTCTTTGATGTGGTTCGTCTTCATCGCGTTCTCGATCTTATTTAAATAATTTTTACCAATCAAAAACACTTGCTCTTAACATCGACTCTTAACATTTCGCGCACAAAATGTAATGCTACTTCTTTGTTGAATAATTTCAGACCTTAGAAAAACCGATGAGACAACTTTTCTTTGTTCACAAAGCACAAGCGTAACTATATGACCAATGAAGATAATTGCGTGAAATTTGGCACAGATAACTCTGAAAGTACTTCCAACTTAAAAATAAAAACATTTGTCCGAATCGATAAACCCGGGAAGTTTGAATTGAAAAGTCTACCCATATTTGTACACAGTAGTACGTATATATATATATATATATATATATATATATATATATATACATATATACATATATACATATTAGAATTATTACTTTTAAATCTAATAAATTATATATTTTCGATTATACATCGCTATTACTTATAAGCTAATATACATATTATTATGTTATATGGATATCTGCGAAATGCATCGCACATCGATATAAGCTTGTATAGGGGTGATGATTTTATTGATCTTATATAGTAACCAACATGATTTTAACTTTTGCTTATGAGACTATATATGCGGAAAAACAGGTATCCCTCAATCGGTTGATAATGAAATCTTTTCTAAAGTTTAAAAATGCGCATTAAATTTAATGCGCTGTTTCTGAAATTTTATTAATTTGCGTACTTAACAAGGTTTTTGTTTTATAGATAAAAGGTGTCATTTTATGGAAAGTTTAATAAATTTTTCAATTTACTGTACATTGTGCATTAATTTGAATTTTGTACGAGATATTGAAATTCTCATCGACAATTGCCAATGAGATCTGAATAGAGTTTGTAATGGTTTTTTCTTCTCGGACCCCTTGCGGTAAATCTGAGGCGATCGAAGAGTCGTCAAAATGCAGATTATATCTTATTTTTGGATCAGGTTTGTATCCGGGCTTGAGTTTTATATACCCATTCAGTACGGGAAAAAGGAGGGAGGGGGGGAGGAATTCCAGTACGACCGCGATTTAATCTTGGGATGCGTTTATACAGAAATTTCTCCACGCGCATACGCGTTTTATTCCATTTCCTCCTTTTCGTAAACTATACACGTGCTTTCAGCACCGAGTTCATACACTTTTACATGATAGTATTATAAAAATATATGCACGATGCTCAAGATTGCGGGATTGCATATACTTTTTTCTCGCTTTTACTTTTTTTTTTTCAATTATACAGGTAATTTAGACGCGCGCGCGCGCTTTGCTCGCACGGAAGTGCGAACTCGGCAGAACACGGAGGCGTACGAAAGTTTACATCGTTATGCCCGCGGTGCATCGCTCCCCACTCCTCCGTCCTCTCTTCGCTAATTAAAATACTCCGCTACGGAGGATGAGGGTTGAGGGGAGGGCAAGCGCAGCGGGAGGGCATCAACGTTTCGAATCCTTTCGACAAATTTGTCCCTCCGCGATGATCGTAATATAATACAATGGTATAACTGGATTTAATAAGCCGGGGAAGTGCGAGACGATGATCGTCCTCGCTCCGGCGATGTACATATATATATATATATATATATATATATATATATATATAAATCCATCAAACAATTAAGATCGCAATTATATGATGCGCGCGCTCGCGGAGGGTGCCAATTAAGAGCTCAACGCCGGAGCTATTATTATTACGCTTCGGCCCGTGCAACACACGCGTGTATATATATATAGACACTTGCCACGCGTACTGTACATATATTCATAATGCGCGGGAGAGAAATCGCGCATGTGGTGTATTACGCAAATGATGAGCACGGGTTACATGTATGCGCGCGCGCGCGCACACACAGATACACGCAGACACCCACATATCATACATATTATGCATATAAGTAGATAAGAGTTAAAAGCGGGGAATAGAGCCTGCATTACTGTTTCCTTATAGCTTCTGGTGTTGTTCCCTTCTGTTTTTCTTATAGTCATACGTTCTTGCGATACACACACACACACACACACACACACACACACACACACACACACACACACACACACACACACACACACACACACACACACACACACACACACACACACACACACACACACACACACACACACACACACACACAACACACACAAAAGCACTCAGTGAAGGATTGCACGGCTTATCCTCACGCCAATTTGGATTTCGGAAATCAAAATCAACAGTCGATGCTATTAAACTGGTAGTGTGTATCGCAAGCAGTGCAATCAGTGGTAACAGATGGAAAGGTGGCACTAACCAGTATTGTACCATTGTCGCTCTGGATTTCAAGAATGCCTTCAATTCAGCGCGCTGGTCTTGTATTATGAATTCTCTTAAAGAGTTCGGAGTACTTGGTTCTCTATAGAATGTCGTGGCCAGCTACTTTGAGAATAGAATAATATTATACTGAACGGATGAAGGCATTGTATCGCATAAGGTTACTGCGGGAGTCCCCCAGGGCTCGGTTATGGGACCTATATTGTGGAATATTATGTATGATGCCGTGTTGAGGATTCCACAACCGCCTGGTTCAACATCAGTAGGGTACGCCGACGATATCGCTCTAGTAGTGACGGCTAAGACCCTTGATGAACTCACTGAAAATGCCAATGAGGTAATCAGCAACATCAATAGATGGATTAAGTCGGCTGGCCTACAATTAGCGGAGCACAAGACAGAAGTAGTTCTTGTCAGCAGTCGTAAGAAGGTAGATAGTATTACTCTTAAAGTTGGTAGCTGCCGCATTAGTTCTGCGCCATTTTTACGATACTTGGGTGTACAGCTTGATGCCAGGTTAAACTTCAAAGAGCATCTAAAGATATCTGGCGAAAAAGCGCAACGAGTTTCAGCTGCCTTGTGTCGGCTCATGCCTAACATTGGTGGCCCACGCCCACCCCAGAGGAAGCTATTAGCTTATGTTGTTAATTCTGTCAGCATGTATGCAGCACCAATCTGGCATCATGAATGTGGAATTAAATCGTATTGTGAGCTGGCCATTGCGACTCGTCGCCGCTCCTGTATACGTATTATTAGTGGTTACAGGACAATATCCACAGACGCTGCTGAGGTACTTTCCGGAATTCTTCCTTTCGATTTAGCTGCAGATGAACTGGCTAGGCTGCACAACATATGTAAGGCCGCAGTGGATTCTCTACCAGGTACTAAAAACGTGGAACGTCATCGTTCTATAGAAATATGGCAAAAACGATGGAACGATTCTAACAAAGGCCGATGGACTTATCCTTCCAGACATACAAAGATGGATCAACAGGAAACACGGGGAACTAGATTTCCACCTAACCCAGTTGCTGACTGGACATGGTTGGTTTAGGTTCTATTTCCACCGTTTTCACCTGGATAATAATGATTTCTGCCCCATCTGTCCGACATTGGTTGAGGATAACCGAGCACATATTAGTGAGCTGCCCTCGTTTTAGAACACAACGTGAGCGCTTGATGAACACCATCAATAAGCCAATAAGACCAGAGAGCATCCTATCAATAATGCTGGAATCTTCTGAAAACTGGAAGGCAGTAGCCAGTTTCGCAAAAGAGGTGATGACCAAACTTAGAAATGCCGATAGAATTAGGCTGGCTGATTCTATTTTAAGTTGCAGAGGATGAACACCGAACCCCTGATCACTTGTGTGGATGGAGGACGTAGGATAGTGTCATACGAAGAGGAGCCGTACAGGCTAACTAACAGCCCCGCCGAAGTAATATTCCCGGATAGTTCCGGCGGGATGCTAGTTTCGAGAGGCCACTAGTGCAGAGCTTGCTTTGCCTACGCCTAATAAAAAAAAAAAAAACACACACACACACACACTGTTTTACGATTTCCGAATGAGAATTTTATTGGATATAGTTTTACTGGGTTTTCGAATTGTACGCACTCGAAATTTTCGCACTCACTATAATATAACATATTTTGACGTATTTTCAGTGTTTGCGTAAATAAAAAAAATTTCAATAATAGTAGGTCGTCGAATTATATATTTAGATATACGTTACTGAAGTTTTGCAGTAATATTTTGCCAAATGAAACATGAAAAATAAAAAACAAAAACAAAAAACAATTTTGCAATAGTACAGGTTAATGAATTTTAAATGTTAGATTTAAGTTTATATAATTTACAATTACGTATATACAAATATTAAAACTTTTTTAATATATGCTACTGTGTTGTTAGTCGTGTGTAATTGAATTTTCGGCGTGTCTTTGTGTATGTGTGTAAATGATGTATGTGAAAATTCGATCTCACGTGAGAAAATTTTGACAGACCGCACATTATCAATCCCCTGCCCCCGGGATTCAAGAAGTCGCGCCTTAGCATTGCTCTTCTGCTTCAAATTCAGGACTATCTTCCTCTATATGTAAGTCCGATATTGAAAGCTATTTCAAGAAATACCATTAATTGCTTATTTAATTACCGTACGATATAAATCCATCGTGCATCGAAGTCGTAAGATTACAGCGGACCTATCGAGAACCGTGTGTGATCTGTTAAAAAAAAAAATTTGAATCCACGTTTAGGTCCAAGAGATGGAACTTTATATATATATATATATATATATATATATATATATATATATATATATATATATAGCAAGTCATGTAAATCATTAATTAAAATAGATGAATCTGCTTAATCCTTAATTCTGCTTATTTCCTTTCTGGTGGATCTTTTATTGCCAAATTTTTAAAATTTGAAATATCGAACATATTCGATTAATAATAAATCCTAATAAATGACGCGTCTCTTTACTTCCTGTATTTAACCGTCATCACCTTTCGTCGTAGCTCCGGAGTAGATATTTTCATTGCCATTTCAACTCATTTCTCTCTAAGTCGAAATTATTCCGTTTTTTTTCATCATAATTATAAACTGTATTTTGTACAGAGGACACAAGGTAGGTATAAATATTTATTTGTTTTTTTTTGTTTTTTGCATCAAAATTTAAAAATGAATTATTTCCATCAATTCAACGATACGTTAGATCATTCGTAAAAATACTCTAGGGCCGATTGGCGATGTTGGACTAAAAAAATCTGCTATCGCCACTATGCTTGGTCGCTTGCATACGGAAAGTCGCCTTTATGGCGTAGGGCCTGGGAAGAAGAGGGGGGAGGGGGAAAGAACACGGTAATCGAGTGTAGATGTAAATCAGCAAAAATCTGATTTTCATTCAATTTGCCAAACAAAACGATTAATTTTAACTAAGAGTTCTAGCGAACTTCCTTGAATCCTATAATAGTCGTGGGTATGTACATAGATATGCGCAAAATCGAAGATGTAACTTATGGAGAAAAGAAAAATTGAAAATTCGATTTTTTAATCAATAAATGTCCTCTCGTGACGAAGCTCAATTTTTTTTTTCAAATTCATCTTATCGACCCTGTTAATTTGTCCATTTTCAGTACGAGAATTTTTCAATATTTCTCAAGGCGCCATTGCTTGGCTCGTTTACCATATGGCTTACGTTTACTCGCCCGTCAAAAGCGCACATTCTCAATTATTCCCGATTATTGAATGACATTCGTCATTATTCCCATTTTCACGAATTAGTTTCGCGGCAAATTTTATCTTAAAATATATCAACGTTTAATTTTATCTCGATCCGATGCAATTTTTGCGGACATACAACATATATAACTGAAATTTAAATATTTTTTAACTTTTTTCAAAATTCCCTCTTCTTTTTCAGTTTGCTTATTAAATCATGTATATATATGAGTACGATTAAGAAAACATACAAACAATTCGCTTATTTTCCCATTTAAATTATTTACACATACATTCCCTGTGGCGGAATGGTAAAATACGACTGATATACAATTCGCTTTTTCGTAATAATACATCGATTGATTGAATAGCAAATTGGATGAATCCATGTTCATTTGAGATATATAAACTTTTTCGTCTCATTTTTTATCTTGTTGAACAAGTAATAAACGTATCATTTTGATAAGGGGTAGACAAGTACTAAAAGATATATATAAATGAATGGAATGCATCAGAACTATAATAATCAGACATATTAAATAAAACAAAGCTATTTTATAGAATAACTTTGTTACTACAGAAAATTAATTTTCTTCACATTTCTCAGAATGTAATTTTTTGGTGATGATGTAAATCGTATTGCACGTTCTCCATTTACTTATTATACCACTAAACTTTATCTTTTTAGTTTTTTATGCCTTCAATCTTCGTTCTCTCCCTATTTGATACACGAAGAAAAAAACTTTCATACCGCTCAAATATTTAAATTATATTTATAATGCAATACAACAAAATAATTAAATGTCTTCAATTAATCTTAATTTATAACAAATACCTACATATCTATATGACTATATGGTATACAGTGAATTATATATATATATATATATATATATATATATATATATATATATAAAATTTATACTTAAAAAAATCTTTTCAAAAGCTTTTGGTTCGTATATATGTATGTATATACACACGTGGATTATACAGCGAGCGCTTTCGCACGTCCCCGGAGCTTCCAAGAATTCTATATACACTATAGACATACACATAAGAGCCATCTTTCCTCCCTAAAAAAAAAATTCGCTTCGACTTATAATATATCTCTGCTAAAAATATACATATACGTAAGCGCCATGGAGGCTCACATGCTATATTATATATATATATATATATATATATATATATATATATATATATATTGCACGCGAAGCTTCGGCAACCCCGGCGAATTCTATATGTTTCGAAGGCGATGGATTTTCGCGCTCACGGCCATGTATATACTGTATATTTTATAGTGTAAAAATAGTTATATACGTCACGTTATTCTTCTACATTCATTATTAAAAATTTACCATTAAAAACTTTATCGATATGGCCTCTATAGCAGTAGGCTAGACTTTTATTTGTATATGCATATACACATATACGGATAAAATTTATGATGCGCATCGTCATCTGCACAGGTTGATTATAGTATGTGTTCAAATCGGCAATGGGCGGATTCGAATTGTACGCCTGCAACGGGCGTCTTTGACGATGACATTAAGGATAATTGTATATTTTAGTTCGAAGGGGAGGTCTTCTCGATGCTGACGCGTATATAATCGACGATCTGTTAATTCGTTTTCTAGTTACCGCGGTCGTTCCGAGGCATCGAGTACAGTGTATGTATTTGGTATAGCGACGAGGTTATAAAATTAGCACTTCTGACTAAAGAGCGACAAAACTCTTCTATGCCGCATATAATATGTTTACACGCGGTTCATTAGGTGTTGGTGATTGAATATATATATATATATTTATACAGATGATATAAAATAAGTAACAAATATGTATGCTTGGCCATAATGGAAGAGCCATAAATAAAAAAAAATTGTCATTTAACTCAGTGTTCCTTTATGTATGTAAAACAAAATCTTTGGTCACATGTTATTGTCGTTCGGAAGACTCAAATGATTATAATATATATATATATATATATATATATATATATATATATATATATATATATATATATATAGATTTGACCTTCTTGTCAAATACAAATGTTACCAAAATACTGAAATTTTTCAAAAAAAAAAAAAAAAAAAAGAATGAAATCTTCCACAATAATATCCTTATATATAAAATCGAATTTCCGATGAAAGTATTGAATGATCGAAAAGTGCGACCCTCGAACCGGGTTTCTATCATTTATACATATTATGTATATAAGCGCGCGCACATACACGCACACTCACACACATATAATCGCTGACAAGCAACCGCGAGGCAATACAATCTTTCTATACATATTACAGACGCACGTACACTGTCCACTTCCGCCCTTCTCCCTCGGATTCTCTTTCTCTCTCACAGTCTAATATCCTTCGCGAGAACTCCCCCCCCCCGTGCTGTGCATCATAATATCTTATGAACTCTCCGATGTGCACTCGTCTCCGACCATTTCTCTCTCTCTCTCTCTCTCTCCTTAATATATACACACATACACACATATAGACGGTCACACATCCACACAATGCTCACCACCTTTTCCTGTCTACGATCTTTCGTTCTACTCCTCCACCTCTACCTACTCTTCTTTTCTTTCTCTCTTTCCACGCCGGACGCTCTCTCTTCACTCTTCCTCTCGCTCTCTTTTCTTCTCTCTGCGGTTTTGCGCGCGAGCGTACTTACAGACACACACTCGTTAGACACACATATACACAGAGCGCACCGCGTGCACGCGGCGCTTCTTTCCCTCTCTATTCCTCTTTCCCTCGCTGCCGTATAGGCCGCGCGCACGCGGCCGCCGGCGAGACTCCTCGCGCGAGTGCACACTGAGCGCGCGGTGTATATATATATATATATATATATATATATATATAATATAGAATGAGAGAGAGGTAGAGTGAGAGGGAGAGAAAGAAGCAGCGCGACTCCGCACGCGAGCAGCGCAGCAGCCGACGACGACGACCATCCAGCAGTTGCTCGAGCACTGCGCACCGGATCGGCGCGCGCGCCCGCGTGTGTGTGTGTGTGTGCGTGTGTATCTCTGTGTTGTGCATCTCGGTTCCTTTTATATCGATATGTATATATGTATAAATACATCTGTGCATGGGCACCGCGTCGACGCGTACACAAATCCGCGTGTTCGCCTCGGGTGAAAAAAAATTTTCTTCCTTATCCGCGTCGCGCCGAATTTCCCAGTGTCTTGTTTATCTCTCTCACCTCGTGCCCCCCCCCCTCTCCTCTCGTCGCACCGCCCCAAATTTTCTCCCCACAGGGACGTAATACATCAGTGCCGAATTGCAATCGTCGTCGTAGCTCGCGGCGCTATTGTCCGTGCGCCAATTGATTAGGCTCGTTCGAGTGGGTGAGCTGGACAGGCGAGGGGTATCGGTGC
Organism: Sycobia sp. Sy_11; assembly: GCA_018907035.1. Classification (NCBI taxonomy): domain Eukaryota; kingdom Metazoa; phylum Arthropoda; class Insecta; order Hymenoptera; family Epichrysomallidae; genus Sycobia; species Sycobia sp. Sy_11. Next base: position 200,904 of record JACCIC010000085.1, on the reverse strand, counting down.
CCCGAAACCGATACCTATTTATATATATATATATATATATTTAGTGGCCCGCGCGGCGGGGGTAGTCGCTGCTGTTAGTTATCACGCGCGCTCCGGCCTCGCGGCACTTGTTGCGCGCTCGTCCCTGGACATGTAAACACGAGGGGGAGCCTATTTTTCCTCCCACCCCGCCACCGCTTCCACCGGCCGATACTCTCTCGACCCTTGTATCGGAGATATATATAGATCGTCAAGAGTTCGTGCGGCGTGCAATCGGCTATACATTAAGATGTAATGACACGTACGGCGAACTTGGCCGTAAGTTTCTCACATATATGAAGTTGTTCACGTGAATCGTGATAACCAGGTGCGATTCTCTGTGCGGTGCGCGAGTGCAAACTACGAGGTGCGCTGACGAAATTTTTCCGTAACAGGAAAATAGTGTAGCAAGAGGGTTATTTTATTTAAAAAAAAAAAAAAAGAAGAAGAAGAAATTCGCCGTACCTCGAATTTTCTGCCGAATAATCGCGTCGCCTAATTTATTGCTTTATTTTTTCTACCTTCATTCCATATCCGTTTCTCTCCGTAAAAGGAGTAAACGAGTGTGCGGGCGCATACGCGCGCGCGCGCGTGTGTGTATGCGGCTGTGTGAGTTTTTGTGTTCACTATATAACGAATTTGCGGAGTTTCTACGTAGATATACGAATAAATAATCTGAGTGTGATAGTTGTCGTTGGCGTGCGGGTGCAAATAAAAAAAAACTCCAAGAGCGCGAGCTGAAGCGTATCAAAGAGGTTCGAAGCCTATGTGTTTTTTGTCTGTCCATATATGTATATATATATATTTCGGAAATTGTCAGGAATATATACACCGGCATATGTATATATGCATATATAGATAGTGCCTAGCATAGTGCGCGCGCTACATAGAGCCAGCCAGGCCAGCGAGGGGTTAAAAGACGCCGATAGCGAACATACAGATATACATATGTGCATATATACGCTGGACATTTGAGAGGGCCGAAGATGAGGAGGACGGCCATCGTAATTGGCCTGGAAACAATGGCGATCCGTCGCTCGGCAGCCCCGTCATCGGCACCGGCGCCCCGTCAGCCCGAGGCGCGAATCTACTGAGGATCCCGGTCCTCGCTTTCTCTCTCCTTCATTCTCTTTCTCTCGGACGCCGCGCGCCACGTACTTTTCACACAGGAGACAGTAAGTATATTTATATGTCTATTATGGTTCCATCCGCGTGAACGCTGTTATTTCAATGCCTTATACCTGTATTCTATATATATATATATATATATATATATATATATATATATATATATATATATACACGACTGTGGATATATTCTATACAAGCTCTATCGTGTTTCGTCGCGCACTCAAATAAATTATATATAGTAGAGGGGGGATGGGGTGAAAGCGCGCGCCGATCTAAAGAGGGCGAAGAAGCCTTTCTTCCGGTGAGCGCATACGTAGAGCAATCTTATGTGTATATATATATATATATATATATATATATATATATATATATATGTATATACGAACCGCGACATAGTTTTTTAATGCGATTTATCCTAAGCAGAGATCGCTGTATGTGCGTGTATGATTTTGTATACAGGTGTCCTCGTTTGATCTGCGCGCAATGTTGAGGAAGATACCATAAGATGTATAGTGAAGAATTGGACATTGTTCCAGATTGATATATGTATGTGTGTTCGGGTAGCGCGGATCATCTGCAGACCGAGCCTTGCAAAAACATTTTAAATCTTCCGTATATAACACCGTACCATTTCCACGATACGGATACTCCACTATATTAGACATAAAATTACAGTGCTCATACATTTAACTGACTCTATGATAACGAGCTAATTACATATTTAATTAAAGTTAATGAAATAAACATTGAATACCTGTCAAATATCAATTATCCTTATATCAGTCCTCGTGTATTTAGAGTCAAAATCCTACCTATAAACGTATACCGAGATTTCATAAAAAAAAACTTTGCCCTCCGTGGATCGTGCGTATACATTTACCGACTAATGGCCACTTCCATAAGTTGCCAAACAAAAAAAAATCACCACAATTAGTATGGTTTTATCACACGCACACATATTTATATAAATCTATCAGGATTCTCAATATAGACAAAATTTTTTTTTTTCGTAGTCATGCCTGTGAATATCTAATTTCAAGCTTGTTTCAAGGTAGACATTATACGGATATTTTAAAAAACGCGCGTTTCATAACCAACTGCATGTTAAAGTTATTAAATCATCCAAAAGCTAGGTGACAAAAGTGTCTCTATAAAAATCCAATAGGAATGATTCAAAAAGAACGCTCGATATACTTCCAACTGCCGCCGAAGATAAATATACCGAATTATACCATCGTTATGGCTCGAAAATCTAATCGATTTCTACGTGCCGACGTAGCTTTGCGATTCTGCCAAAAGACGAAAGCCCCAGCGAAACCGTATTTCTTTACAGCTGTTACGTCGTCTCGTCATTGCTCGTGGACGGATCGAAGACGGGCGATATTATCCGCTTGTGCAATCGGCCGATAACGAATTGATAAGCGCGCGGCTGAAAAAAAAAAGAAGCAGAAATTTGCATTTATACGCACGCTTCCAAACGTCTTTTGGCGCCGAGGTACTTTTTTTTTTTCACGGGAATATCGCTTAGCATCTAGCGATTATTTCGGAAAACATTGTACACGAGAGAAAGGCCGATTTAAAGCAATTAATTTTGGAAATGAAAGGAAGCGCAAGTTTGATAGCGTGTTGCGCTAAATAACAAATATATATATATATATATATATATATATATATATATATATATTATATAGATGTACGTCTGAACGTGATCCTAAAGTAAATTTACTAGAATTGAATAGTGTGCTTATATTAAATAACGAAAATCAATTGCATCGTCGTATAGTCGATAAAAGTCATTAGTGATTGCGCTAACGTCTAGTTGTAATAAGCCGTTTTTGTTTATTTATCGCCGTTGGAGAGAAACGGTTTTATTATATCGAATGTATGATATATATATATATATATATATATATATATATATATATATATATACATATATAATATCGTTTTTGCACTATATACTTTTATAAATATAACGCTCGTTTGCAATCTCGGTGTATTGATATAGAAGAGTTTTTGTGTTTAATAAAATTGTGTGGCAATTGAGCAAGTATCGGGGCTTTGTTGATAATGGCAAAAAGAAAAAGAAAAAAAGAGAAAGAATGGGGAAACACGAGAAATGGAAGTCGTACGATTCGTTTTTACCGACCTCGATGTAAACTATGACAAATTGAAAATTTTGCAGATTAATGTCACAGTTTCGCGTATAAGTATATAATAAGGTGTAAAGGGAAACGAACGCCGTGGAAATAAGAAGAAGGTATATAAGAACTAAAAAGCCCGCGTGCTTTGTATTCGCGCGCATCTGACAGTATTTTCGTGATCGTAAAATTTAAATCGAATCGAAGCAACTTTTTTCATTCCAGATACTTTCTGGTACAATACGACTGTACTCTGAGCGTCGTTTTCAAAGAAATCCTTAGCGCGAATAATTCAAATATTTTAAATGTTTAATCGGGCAATATTGATAATCATTATTATCTGTAGAATTTCTCTAAATTATTTCAAAATTAATTAATACCGAAATATTAAATTGGTCTCAATTATTATTGCGCATCTATTTAGATTTGTACTTAATTTAGCTGTCATTAAAAGTTGCTTCGGAAATTATTTACAAAATAGCGGTTTTAACAACTATATACATTTGAAAAAAAAAAACAAGATACACACAGGCACGTCTAATTTCGTTCAAATTTAGCGGTTGCAAGGAAGATTCCTCCTTGTTCAATTTTTTCTATACTCAAAGACTTCACCATTTATCGATTCGCTTCAATTCGTTAGTCATGTTCCCATTCTTTCACTCGCGAATGAGATACTTTACGATTTATATGCGCTACCTTAAAAACAGGCAAACCATCAAATCGATCGTTTATCGGTAATATTAACACTTTCCTAATTACGTTACTAGTACGTAGTTATATATATATCGGCTGTCTATACTGTACATATATATAATATATATGTATCATCACCGCTTTTCATTCCGAGGGAAGTAAAATTGCATATGATTCATAATGTCTCCAGGGAAAATTATTGCTATAAAAAAGAACCGTGATTATTATATATATATATATATATATATATATATATATATATATATATATATATATATATACTCATTGATTCGAGCGAGAAGAAGAAGAAATAGCTGCCGTACTGTATAACGAGTGATTCATCGCTTTGCTCGACGCCGGCAACGGTCGTCCACTTGAAGAACGACTTAAACGAAAATCCGTTTATCATAAAGTCCCCATTTTCTCTCGCGACACGATTATTGTGTTTGCACTTTGCTGCATACGCTAAGCTTTCACCTCTCTCTCTCCCTCTAATATCGAGGTTAACATCGGCGCATTGAGTTGACCGACGCGGTGAATTATATGCAATTTTTCAATTTTTCAAATTTGATGCGACCTAACGTTATTCAAACGGACATTTTATAAATATGTGCAGGTTCGATGCTTTTCAAATTACAATCAAATGCAGCCGTAATGCATGTAGGTTTGAAAGGGGGTGAAAGAAAAAGAGTTGAAAGTAGTGCATTTTTCAATATTGTACATCTTCAAGAAAGAAAAGGAAAATTTATATATATTTTGATAGAGTAACGGTCAATACATTTATTGTTATTTCGGTACTGTATGTGTTTATTTTTAAGCAATCCATCAAGATTATCGGGATCTAGAATAAAGATAAAGAAAAATGAATGAAGAAAGTGGATTAGCGGTTCAATTTTCGCGTTAAGTGATCTCCATTGAATATATCTGTAAGGAAAAATGAAAAATTTGCAACCTATTATATAACCGTAAAGCAGATTAATTTATAATTTTTTTTTGTTCTCATTTTTATGTTTATCAATGTGTGATGGGAGAAAAAAAGAAGTGGAAACTGACCCCATTACCGGGGCCTCGAATTGAATTATTACGTCATTATTCACACACACACACACACACACACACACACACACACACACACACACCCGTAGCAGCACGAGCCACATTAACATAAAGGATGAAAGAACGAATATATAAAGAATCGTTATAGACAAAAGAAATGAAGACACTAGAGAGAAATAAAGTAGAAAGCTCCGAAAAAATCGTCGTTACGAGGTGACGATGATTTTTTAATTGTCATACAGGGGGGAGGGACGCACGCGATTAACGATAGAATATAATTTCTGTATGCGTGGCAATGGAGTGCATTGATTGGACCCTGAAATGGAATTTCTAAGCAGAACATCTCGATGAAAAAGCGAGCAATTGGATATATTTCGATGCGAAAATTCGTCGAACGAAGTAGTAAAATATCGACTGCACGAAATTCATACACATATAACCGAACAATTAGTCGACGCTTTTAGAATTATGTATATATATATATATATATATATATATATATATATATATATATATATATATATATATAATATTTTACGCATCGGCCTGAAGTATCGAAGATTTCGTATAGAGTAGTATAGATATAAAAATTCGAGTACATACATTAAGAAATTTTATCGCGTTACGTTTGCGGCATATATTATGCCCATGTAAAAATAATTTTAGCCTATAACCGAGATTTGCGCCGTCGACCTTCTGGTTCACAAGCAAAGAATATTTAAAATCATAATCTGTTTATCTACATTGTAAAATGCGCTATTGCAGTACGTTTTATAAAATTAACGGAATGTCATACACATGCATGGCACAGGTTTCACTCTGGGTATTTTCTATCGTATATATCTATACTTATATACTTATAATTATACTATGAATTAATGATCATTCTCTTATACTACTTTTTGATTATTTTTTTCAAACTAAAGCTGCTTCATCATCTTCCATTCTTATACTAAATTGTTTCTATTATTTAATTTCATATAATTTGTCCCTTTTATAGGGATTTTACTTCAGTATACTTCAAAAAATGTATTCATATAAATATTTATTTATACTCTAAACAATAAAGTAGTTTATTCTGGTTAATAAAGATAAGTAACATTTTCTCGTAAGTTCTATAATGACATCATGGGTTTTCTAAGGTTCTATATGTTTAACCATGAAATCGTATGTTTTTATAAATTATAACTTGAAAAATTGCGGTTAAATGAACATATTGCGGTTTTTTCACATTTGATAGTCCGTAATCAAAACTATATATATAATTGTATAAAAGCTCTCTCTAATAAATCCGAAAGCGTGGCGAGTGAGTCGTCGAGGCCAATTAAAACCTCCGCCCTCCGCTTCATATATTCTTCCACAATCAGAATCTATCACAGTTATACATATATATATATATATATATATATATATATATATATATATATATATTGCAAAATCAAGTGATACGGTCAATAATCCTTTATTCCATACTGCGTGCGGTGCGGAATTGTGTCAATTTTCCGAGGATCCGTCAATACGCCGATGCCGGCAACTTTATTCTTACATTGCTCTCTAAAGTTGAATGAATGGCAATTCAATTAATATTCCACTGCTTTTTCAGTACGAATTAAAATCACACTGGGTACACAAATTAAAGTTCACTAATTTATCAGTGAATATTTCGCTGCGTTAAAACAGTTGACCGATTTCCGTACATATACGTGTATGTGTGCGCGCGCATGCGCGTCTGTTAGTCGACGACCATGTGTTAAGTGATTCAATTATTTTACTTAAAAAAATCTTTCTTCTAAAAATAAATAAATTTGGCTAGATATTCGGATTTTATGATATAATTTAAGTTGGCACTTATTTGTATGCGAAATAATGTCAAAAGAAAGTTTTTTTCCTCTTGATTAAAGTTTCAAATTGCCATTACACGAAATCATGGAGAGACGCGATCATTGATGCCGATCTATGAGTCTAGAACAGATTCCAGTAGTTGCCATACCTTAATTCTCGATATTATTAATGCAGTTAAAAGATACGTTATTAAGATATAGCTGTAATTAAGTATGTTTCATATAAAACTATAGATACTTATTCATGTGAAATAAAAAATTTATCTTATATTATTGAATTTTGAAAAAGTGCAGATGAATAAAATACAAATAAAATGATATAATAGATTTTTTTCATATAAAATATTTTATTCGTATTTAGAACAAAGTATGTAGCGCCTAACGATAAAGATTTAACATTAATCTTACCTCACATTTCAATAATGAAAGAATTTTTTAAAATTAAATAAAATTGATTCCATACAATCTCTATGTTATAAAACTTCAGAAACTCCTATTTACAATCTATTGTTGTAAACTTGTTTATTTCTTAAATAATTAATGTACATTATTTTAAATTGTGACAAAATTATATACGACTATCGACACATATTAAATCGTAACAAAACTACGCGTAAAACAATGAAAAATATTTTATATTTAAAAATTCGGCGATTGAAAGTTCATCAATGTAAGACCTTTAAGCTCATTTATCATATTATACACCGTTATTGTGTATTTCGTTATATATAAAGAACATTCACTCTTGTTCGTTTTTAACATGTTGGATAGTATCGGCAATGATATCTACGATGTCTGTATTTCAAACTGCTAACTTTCCATACGCGTACCAATTGACTAATTCAACGAAATAAAAATAAAAAAAAATTCATCAAGAAGGCCGAAAATATTATCCAAAGAGTACCGACGGAGAAAGAATTTATCAGTTTGTTCGATTATCGGAAATCGAATTTTTAGTAAATGTATAAATAATTGAAGTGGAAAAAAATTAAGTAAACGTTTGCCTGATCTTCTTACGGTTATTTGAATATATTTAAAGTCAGTTTCCAACGCATGAAGTAAAAAAAATAAACAGTATAAATACACATATACATATTTTATTTATTTACTTACTTTATTTATAGAACGGTAAACACGATTAATGGATTATGCTTTTTTTCTTAACTTCTGAGCCAAAAGGGCGCGGGAATAGTTATATATGTATTTCTTTTCTTTCTTTTTTTTTACATTTTTCCATATTTTTTTTAAGGACATACGAGTACAATAATTATCTCGTATAATGTCAATTGCAAGTATTGAAAGTCAAACGAGCTTTAAACTTATAAATGTAAATTATTAAAAAAGCGAGTAATTTTTTATTAGCTTTTACTTGTTGAAAAGAATGTCATTACTTATATATATATATATATATATATATATATATATATATATATATATATGCTTGAATTATCGAGAATTGCGGCGGCTCGGCTACCTTACATCCGCACCTGCAGCTGAGCCGCACGCGGATGCCCGGCTCTCCCCCTCTATATAATGGAAGTGGAACGTGCGCGAAGCCACCGAACCTTGACCGAAAACGAGAGTGTATATATATATATATATATATATATATATATATATATATATATATATTGCTTGCACACGACAGGTGCGCTATAGATAAACGCGATGGACCCTGGTCGAGGGACTACTCAGCGTGGTGGAAGCCTATGGTATATATATATATATATATATTTAGATACATATTTACAATTAGCCCGGACGGTTAAGCAAAAACTTCATATCAATCATGAATCTCTATTGAAAAATGTTTCATTGGTTATACAGCGTATTCATAATTGAAGTCTTATTTTCTTGGATTACTATAGTTTTAAATGAGAAAGCAGCGGGTCTCCTCAGTTTTTACCAGATTATCTTTTATTTTTGAAAAGTAACTTTGCCTTATTGTTCTACAGTCAATAAAAATTAGTTCAAATGAAAAATGAATGAGTACAAATTATTTTAGAAATAATAACGCATTGTGACATTGTTCAAAATTTGAATTAGCTTTGTTAAGATTGTCCCTTTCAATTTAACAAGCAGATTTTTTTCTTTAATCTAAGAAATACATTTATCGGCTTCACAGCATTTTTTTTCTCAATTAAAATGTTTGATTTTTTTTTGTTTTACGTTTTACTACTATGTTATAATAATTTTCGAAGTATCTCGATAACGCTTTCTGACTGATTAACGACGATTTCGCCGATGTTTTCAGGTACTTTTCGATAATAATTTCAAAGTGCCAGGATAAAACTTAATTTTTCGATACGAGGAGTCTTTGGACAATTTACATTTTAGACTAGCGCCGTTCGATAACGATCGCTGGCATATATACAATCTCAAGCTAATTTTTTTCAGGTATTATCAAAACTAACGTGGGTAATGTAAACATTTGTTTGTTAGTTGCAAAGCTGATTTTCGACATTTTAAAGACTATGATTTTTTCTGACTTTTTCGGAAGATTCAGTTTCCCGTGGTATATTACTAATTGACGCACTTTCATATTGGATAAAATTTTGTATATATATATATATATATATATATATATATATTTTTTTTTTTTCTTAAAGCAAATTACGATTTATTCGGTCTTAACCAAAAGAACACAAATTTACCAGTGTTTTTGTTCAAATCGGCGAACAATTCATACACTGTTACAAATTTAGGCGTAATCAATACACAATTTATTCACAAAGTTAATGTTGCTGCCATCTTTTATGCATTCTGCGATTTAATAAACCAAAAAATTTTACAACTTAAATGAGTCTTTCATCTTATCAGCTGGAGCAAATGAAATCGCAGTTTCTTACAAATTACAAGTTTCCTGGTGGATTTATTCATAGACGTGCCGTTATTGCAAGGTTTTTTTAAAGACCTACTGGAGTACTCGAATCGCAAGAAAAAAAAACGAATGGTTGTCGTAATATTCCATAATCTATTGAGAAAAAAGGCTCCGAATATAATTATGAATATATATATATATAATTACGAATGAATAAGAAGTAGCGCGAATTTCTCGAAACCGTTCAATTTCGACAGCTATCCAGTCAAGACGGAGATGTGCCGATTGCGCGGCAATGGCGCGGGCGACTCGTGCATGCGTGGGAGGGGGAGAAAGTCGTGCCTGATGATCGTATAGCAATGCGATCCTCGATGTACACACGCACGCGCGCGCGCGCGTACAAATTCAGAGAGATAAAGATAGAGACAGGCAGACAGACAGACACAATCATATACGATACCACCTCTGTACCACCGCCGGTCAGTGTGTTTCCACGTTGTGCAAGAGAGAGAGAGAGAGAGAGAGAGAGAGAGATGTGCCAGTTAAATGGACTTCGTGACCCGACTGAAGGAAGCCGTCTAACAGTCTAACAATTATTAACAGTGTTTCTAGAAGACGAGCTCTATAACTCTCTCTCTCTCTCTCTCTCTCTCTCTCTCTCTCTCTCTTCTCTGTTTCGCTCTTTCGACAAAAAAGCGCGCTCGCCGCGCCGCGCCGCCGCGAAATGTGTCATGCGGACCGCCGAGAGTTTTTCTACGTAATATAGGTGGGGTATAGAGCTAGCGGGAAATCCGAAGACGAAATAATAATGAAACGGAGTCGAGAGCGTGGTAAGGATGGTAGACGGAGAGACCCAGTAATCAGGCAGAACGAGACAGTTTTTCTTCTCCCCACATACCTTTTTTCCTCGGCATTGTACCGAAGGAAAAATAAATTACTCTCGCACGTGATATATATATATATATATATATATATATATATATATATATATAGGAGGCTGCACGAGTAGACGATCACCTACATTTATGACGGGACAAAGTGCCGCGAATATACGTCCTTATTCGGTGTCGTCGTCGTCTCTCCTCTTTCTCTTACGCGACTCTGGCCAATTGTTGTATGTAGCCTCTCTCTACTCCTCCCCCCCCCCCAACCGCCACGTTTCCAGCAAGCAACTACAGAACATTAAATTGCGGTAACGTCTGCAATGCCACGGGTTGGAATGAAACAAGTAATTACCCGCCTGTTTAACTATGTGCCCTCGAATACTTTTCGGTTGCATCTTTAGATTTGCATCGTTAGAAATGCGGTTGGTATTATATACAAACTAATACCGGATATATCTCGGGAATAACTATATATATATATATATATATATATATATATATATATATATATATGTAGAATGACGGTTATATAGCCATTGTCCTTTAACCACAGAATATACCGTTGTTTACTGTTTATTTATATGTTGGAGATGGGTCTTTGCGTTATCTTCTCTCTTGTATAATAATGCATGTATATCTTGACCTTAATATAAATTGAAAAAATTCCGATAACAATATAACTATTTTCATATTAACAAGTTTTATCAGTACCTCGTTATTGATTCGTTCTATTTACTATATGCATGTTCGTATATAGTTTTTCGAGTAAATATATATATATATATATATATATATATATATATATATATATATATTTATCTGTGAATATCCACATAAACAAAATTAGTCGCTTATTTTCATAAGCACAGTTTTACAAAGGCAGAATTTAAAATGCTTTCGAAGTTGAATTATTTGTAAATTTTTTTTTCGTCCCATCACCTCGATCGATAGTTATCTTCTCTGCGTCTCTGGGCCAAAGGTCGCGCGAACAGACGAGAATTCCACAGCCGTGAGCACTGTATATGCATAAACGGACCTGCACAAAGGCATACACACGTACATGTATAGTCAGGTTTTCACGGCCCGAACTGTGCTTTTTGTCGCTTTCGCATCCTCATCCATTCTCCATTTTAGCGCTTGTCTGGAAACTTGGCCGAACGCGCGCAATTTCAGCTAATAACATTTTCCGCATTTAAATTACAGACGGCTGAGAGCCGCAATCTTATGCATAGAGGGTGCCGTGTTATGTTAAAAAGTCGTTGTGTAACGCGCTCACACAGACACACACACACACACACACACACACACACACACACACACACAGATAGTTTTTGGCTTTATATTATTCTTTATTTGAACACTACTTTACGATTAAGCATTATGTACTTTATTTAAGAAGAGTTTTCAATTTTTATGCATGAGGATTTAATTGAGCGATTGCAGCGAAGGCGCAGTGACGATCCTTGTCGAAATTTTTTTGTTATTACGAAAACAATATATCAATGTAGCTATACGTGTTTGTGAGTGAAATGATATATTTTAAAGAAAAAGAGGGATTTCTTATATTAAAAAAACAGAAGAAGATATTTTAAAACGGAAGATTAAAATATATTTTAAAGAAACAGAAATTATATTAAATTAACTCTCTCTTTCATTGGAATATTGTCATTTTTAAATGAGTTAAAAAATATTCTCTAATACTCGGCGCGAGGCACTAAATTAGCAAAATCTATCGATCTATCAATATAATTAATGAATAATTTACTTACCGTAATACTTGGGAATAATTACTTACATTACAATTACAAAGTTTATTTATTTACACGAATAATAGTCAAATTGTCAAATTTCTACAAATGATAATTGTGAAATCTATATAAATAATAATTGTCAAATTTATACTTGAATTCTTTATGTTTTTATTTATTTATTTTTTTTGTTTCGAAAAATAATTCTGAATTCTGCTGTAGTACGAGGCCTGAACTGTATGCATTCAGTTTATCAATGTATAGACAAATGTCTATGTTGTTTCTGAACGTCGCTCAGTTTCTTGAATTTATTTCTAGACCGATGTATTGAACTACGGCTATTAGACAATTTTCCCTCCGATCTCGTTTTATAACAGAGCATCGCGACATCAAATTTTACGCAAATCAATTTTTATAAATTATATATCGTAGTTTTCAATTCGGATAGTGTAGTCTTGAGTGTAGTTCTGCTAATTTATCGAATTATTGGGATTTTTTCATTGTTTATTGTTTTTCAGTTCGTAATTATCATAGCTAATTAATTGAATTTTTCCCCTTAAATTTTATTTAATTATTAATTTAATAATTCGCATGAATGTTTGTTTCGAGTTCATCAGGCTCAATTTTGATTTTGCCACAAAGGAAAGATTCCGAACGTGATAATCAATGTGCAAGAAACTAAATGGAATGGGCATATTTAAAATACTGTTTGCTAAGCGGCTAAACATTGTAAAAAATTAAATACTGTTCATAAATATATAAGAAAAAACATGTAAAAAATTACGACATTATTAATTTCATTGCATTTCATAATAATAAGAAATAAGTTTATGCGACCCTCAGAAATGGAAACTAATGAAAAATAAAACCGATTGTAAAAAACTTTTTATTATATGATATGAATTAAAAAAAAAAAAAAAAGACGTGAAAAACGAATGCTAAATATTATTATTACAACGTTAACGACGAAAAAGTCCCTAAAATTTGCGCCGACCTGGCAACTGCGTCAATCCTCTTCGACTCTCGGACACAATTGCGTACGCAAAAAAGGAAAAGAAGACAAAAAAAATCGCCCCGAGAAGCGGCGCTCGCTCCGAGCGCCGAAGGCCCGAGCCTCAACGACCGTCGCATAGGGACAGGCGGCGGCGGCAGGAAACCGAACGCGGAAGTCATCCCCCGAACGCGTATATATGCATATAGCCATATATATATATATATATATATATATATATACTTACCCTCCCTCCCCTCCCTCCCCAACACCCCCACCCCTCTTCGGCACGGAGCAACCGGCGAATGACGCCGCCGCCGCGCGCGAGTTCCCACCGGTGCCCGCGTGCGACGGGCGACGCGTCTCTCTCGCGCGCGCCAAAGGTGCCCCCGACGGCAGCAGGCACGTGGAACGCCACCTGCAGGCCGATGCTAATCGTCGAAGGGGCAGTTTTCCCTCCGGGCGCGCGGGAGGTTCGGTCGAGTGGACGGTTCGGGAAGAAGGGTGGGGGGGGGGAGGGAGGCGCCCTCCTCGATAAACGGATGTGGTGCATGTGTGTGTCTGTATATATATCTATATATCTATATATATATATATATATATATATATATATACATTCATCGAGTCCCGCCGGCGCGGCAGTCTGTTATCGTCAGTCGCTCGCGAAAGTTTCAGCCGCGCTCGGTTGACTTTTATATTACGTACATATATATATATATATATATATATATATATATATATATATATATATATATATATATAAAACGAGGCGCGAATTCGAATTTATAAAATGCGCCATAATTCACTTATGCGCCGACTCGCGAATTTTCTCTTTGTGTTATAAGATTCCGAAGGCATCATTTATTGGTATTTGGACAGTTGGCGAAGAAGGTGAGAACGACGCGTATATACATATATGTACTTTTCATATGCGTGTATAGTATCTGTAATATTCCGCCGGTGCGTAGATGCGTGCGCGAGCTGCCTGGTAATGTTAACGATTCGAACGAACATATTGTTTTTTTGTGCTATGTTTTTATTTTTCTCGTTCTTAGAGAATTTTCGTTTTTTCTTGATTTAATCGAAGCGTATATTTGTAAATACGAGCTGTATAAATAGGAACAGGTACGATCGATTTGTAAGTTAGTAATGATTTACTGTTTATTTATGTATTCGAGTTTTATAATATATCGAGTATTTCGTTTAGTACTTCGAAATTGAGTGCGTAGTGGTATATATACATAGACACTAATGAAAATGTATGCGTCTATTTTTTAGTGATATACGTGATACTTATACACGCGGAAAATGATTTAACTAAATAACTATAACAAATTCATTCAACTCAATAACTATACATTTTATAAAACAATGAGACAGAATCAGAAGGGTTGGAAAAATTTTTCAAATATTAAAATTTATCATCAACGTGATAAAAATTGAAATATTTCGTCTAAATTTTATAATGCAGAATAGTAATTGTTTACACTTAAAACTCCGTCTCCTCGTTCTTAAATAATCCAGTAACTTTTGCTAAAACATTTTCTCCGTGCACAGACAGATGTATGAGCGTAGATGTATAAGGTTAAGTCTGTTTTGGATGGGTATGCGCAAAAATCTTTATTTTGTTCATAACTATCTATGTATTGCAGTCGAAATATATATATATATATATATATATATATATATATATATATATATATATATATATATACGGAATATGCAAAAACCAGATTTTTATATCGCAATAAAAGAATAAATAGAAAATAATGTTTCAGCAAAAAAAAAAAAAAAAAATTAAAAATAAGAAAACTATTAAAACTAATGTTTGAACAATAAAAATTAAAAAAAACAATTTAATGAGAATATCAAAATATAAATATTTAAATATATTAAAAATAAAAATATCTAACGAGATAATGAAATTTTGAACTCTATCGATTGACGTTAAAAATCGATTCCCACGAAAGACTTTGGTCGTGAGTAATCCACAATATTTTGATACCTAAAATAAAATCATCTAAAAATATTCCAAGTGTTTTCTTTAACATAGTATTTTTTTTCTTATAACTTTCAGGGCTACCCTGTGATAAATGTGTGATATTGCGTGCATATCTTTATCTCATTAGAAATTCACGATGAGAATTAGATTTTAATGATTAGTTAATTGTAAAAACATAAGTTGTAATATTTTCAACTTAACGATAATAAATATAATAAAATAAAATATTGGATATAAAAACGTAGTTTATTTTTTTTTATCGATCGTTTGTTTTTTCCGCTTTAGATTATTCTCGTTTTTTATCTTTGCTCGCATGGGATTTTCCGATATAAATATGAAATTTTCGTACTTATTTTACGTGTGGATTTATGGATAAACAGAACCATATATGGAATCATGGATGCAAAGAAATCATTCAATTGCCATGTATTTCGATCGGTTTCTGAAATCCTTATCTCGCTTAGAAGTACACGGAGTAACTTATTTTTGAAACTGCCCATTCGAAGAGATTAGCGAATTACTAAAAACTTGCTTGTAGAATCTTTTCGACGTACATAGATCCAGATTGCATTGTAGGATCGAAAACGTTTTCATCGATTTAACTCAAGGATGTATAGATTTGGCGCAGGAAAATTCCAATGCAGTTTGGAAAGGAATGGAAAAAAAATCTTAAAAATGATAAATGAGTGCAGAATCGACCGATCCGTAATCGAGAGCGAAACAATCTCGAAGTGAGATTCAAATCGTGCTAAAATTTATACAGGAATAGAAATAGCATTCTAACGGTAAAATACGTGTATGTCAAAAAAAAAAAAAAAAACAAAAAAAATCGTGCGCGTAATTTCGTTTATTTAGGAGGGGTGGTATATTTTTACGACACTACGCCCGCGTTATCGCGCACGGAGGCTTTTCTCCCTTCCTCTCCTCCACTCTTCTGTAATTAGTTTTATTATATATACTCTCTCTCTTCTCTCTCTCTCTTTCTCCGTGTGTGTGTGTGTGTGTGTGTGTGTGTAGACCGATTGGATCGATGGATAAAAATAATACACCTGCACGCGGTATACGTTCCAGCTATAAGTTTTTTTTTTCTATTAAGCTTTTATACTGCTTTCTTCTCATATATTTTATTCTGATAAAATTATTCACAAACATCAGGATTTATAATAATAATAACAATAATTTGAATCGAATATGTTTTATGTTATTCGATCCTTTATTTAATTACATATTATTCATAATAATGTAGTCTTTTTACTTTACTTATTAGTTACGCGTTGCACTATTAATGATATCAGTGTATATTTGATAATGCTGCAGGCAAAATGTCTCTCGATTCAATTCTGATATGATGAAAATAAATTAGAAAATTATCCTTATAATAATAATAAATTGATTTTTTTCTTTTATTTGACTTTTATTTTTCTTTTATTTGTAAAAAAGTTTCACCCTGCAACTGAAAAACAATTTCAAACACATGAGAAGTTCTCAAACTTCTCAAACAATTGAGAATATCAGGTAGTAGAAATACTGTTCGGTAAAGCGCGTTATTGAAATCCAATGCAAAATAGGTTGAAAAGCTGAAGGACGAAAATAAAATTTAGCGTTGCAATTATTGTAAATAATTGATTGTTTGATTTCTTTCTTTCTTTCTCTTTTTTTATTCGTAGTATCGAAATACCTGATGAGGCTTTGTCGGATATTCGCCCCTTTGTTACAAGTAAATTAATGTTTCATTATGGTGCGTAGAAAATAATTTTCGGTTTGGAAAATTTCGGTTATGCTGCAATTAAAAGGCATTCAAGAGTGTAACATATAATTAGTATATATATATATATATATATATATATATATATATATATATATATATATTGAAAGTTATATATATTCTTTTATGCACTTAAGAAATTAATATATTATGATTATTTGATTATTCATCGTGTGTGCTTGTAAAACAACAACTCTGATAAATCTTTAAATTAATATTTGCGATACACTTCCATATAAGATTAACGAATTTCAGTCTTTTTCAACCTCTGCTTTGCGCATACGCGTATATTTATTTTCGTAATGAAATTCATACATAAGATTATATCCCGTGAATTCGTTTATTTCGCGTCGTTTAATTTAATAAGACGTCTTTGATTAAAGTTTCATCGGTGTATAATGCGTATCTTACGGTGGATCGAAGACAATACAGTTTATTGGAAAATTCTATGAAACCGGTCTGAAATATTTGGTAAAATGAAATTATCGATTATGATGGGAAAAAAAATAAGCCGAGATCGTCGGTCGAATTATCGATAAAAATGACTTTGAAACCAGTGCCGATTACGTGGTTAATGTATCGATTAATATATCGATAGTTCTGGCATCTCGCGCTCTTTCAAACATGTTTATTCAACGGTTTTATTTATAGAAACTGAAGATCTAATTAAAGACCCGAAGTATTAATAGTAGATTTTTTAAGCTTTCGATCGATACTTTCCACCGTACAGGACCCCGTCTAGCTCGAAAACGATATTCCATTATCCCCGTAAGAAATGGAAATATTTTTATGCCTCAATGTCATTAACCTATCAGTTATGGACAACAAATATAATATTAACAAAACCTAAAAAATTTTTAAACAGAATTGGGAATGCATTAATGTTAATACATTATTATTATATATATTATTATTATGCATTCTAATTATATATTATTTTAGTATATATTATAAAAAATAAGAAAATTTATTCTTATAGCATTTCTTTCACTCGTGAGTCACTCTCGAATCACCTTAAATGACAAAAAGATCTTTCATTTCATCGCCTCTGTAACTTTTATTTTCGTGACATTTGAAATTCATTCCAGTTGCACTTGTTCTATAGTTTCATTTTTATTTGATGTAGTGCTTATGCTATAAGAGAGGCAAATTCTGTTAAACGCAATTTTTATTTACGTGTAATGAATTTTTAATTAACTGTTAGTTTCATCTTATAATTAAGAGCTTTTTGGAGGGGTTAAGTTATGTAAAGACAAGAGATATAGATTTTATTCCATATATATCTATATACACACACGGAAACTTACGTTATATACCTATTAATGTTGTAGCAGAACTGAGAAAAAGGCATATAGGAAACAAGGGAGGAAGGGAGAAACGGCTTAACGTTCGTAAAACGACATGTGCCGGACGCCCTGGCGTAGCACACGCATTACATATATATATATATATATATATATATATATATATATATATACACGTATAGAGGTATTACACACGCGAGATAGATCCCGAGCGGCGATAGGGAGGCGCGCTCGCGCGGGAAATTGAAACGGCATGTGTGTGTATGCGTGTCCGTGTGTAGACGGCTCAGCTTGCACCCCGCTCGCGGACCTATATACATTTATATATATATATATATATATATATATATATATATATATGTAGTGTATGTAAGGACGGGAAAAGCCGCGCTGGAGGGGTTGGTCGGCCGGTCGCGCTGCGCCTCCGTGCTGCGCCCGCGCGCGTTCCGCCGGTGCGCGTGTACAAAGGTAGGGGTGGAGGGCGAGCGGAGGGTGGGGAGGGGGTTGCGCAGAGAGGGGAGGGGAGGGTGGAAAAATGACTAGGACCGCCGAAGCCCAGCTCGCCGGGACGTTGGCTCAGTCGGGGCTGTCGCGCCACGCGGTGCGCACGGCTCGCCGGTTTTCGACCTCCCTCGAGGGGGTGGGATGAGATAGGACAGGTTGTAGAGGTAGAGAGCGAGAGCGAGCGAGCGAGAGAGAGAGAGAGAGAGAGAGAGAGAGAGAGAGAGAGAGGCAAAAGAAAGAGAGACTTCGCTTTTACCTGCGCTTGGTCTAAACATAGGACGCTCTTTAGGATCTACGACACTGCGAGAGTTTGGAGTCTTCGTGGTGGCAGGCATGGTACGCGGAAATTCACGGGGGTTTAAGTGCGCGTATCAGTTGCTCGAAGGAACAAGGAGGCGCGAGAGGTACAGTAGTAGAAGATACACGGAGAGCGAAAGGGAGAGAGAGAGAGAGAGAGAGTAAGTTTTCGAAATGCCTTCAAGGGTGAACTCGGAAAGATATTATATATACACATATATTATTTTTTTTTAGATAATATTTTATTTTTACGCGAATTGCATTATATTGAAAAATATATTCTTTTTCTTGTTTTTTTTTTGGATGTCCAATAATTTTTTTTCTTCGTTCTTCTCATTATATCGAAAAGTATCGGGGCTGTGGCTTTTGGCTGTCGCCCTCGCTGTCGTTTTTTTTTTTTTCTTCGAACCATTCGAAGCCACGGGTGGTTATATTCGAACAGCTGGAGCTGTTCGAGCGCTACTTCGACATCGCGAATAGTCCAGTACGGGGAACGAATTGAGAGGCCTTGGCCGTTCTTTCAACTCGATCAAATCGATCCGAGGGTGGTATTTATTGGAAATAAGTGCAATAATATCCAGTAGTATGGCTGCGATTTTTTAAAATTTTTTTTAAATTTTTTTTAAAATTTTTTTTTATTTTGGATATTTACAAAACAAAGATTGACGCCCGCTGGAACGACTCGGGGGGGGGGGCAGGGTTGAAAGGATTCGAGCGTTCGGCACAGCGGCTAAAAAACTTCGCCGCATCGGAGTGGCTCGAATTCTCGAAGAGGGGGTGGGGGGCTTTGGCGCGTTAAAGAACAGCCGAATCGTTCGTTTCGCACGCGGACCGTTCGCCCGCACCTCGAGCGATTTCTGTGAGTAAAATCCTAACCCTCGAAAATAAATCGGCAATAAGTTTCAGACGAATTCCTTTTTCTTTTCCATTCAATTTCATTCGATCGTTGCCGTATCTGGTAAATACACCTTTTTTTTTTTAGTTAACATACGTCAAAATATTTGTCTGGATGTATTATTGAGCAGTTTTCCGGTGATTTTTCAACGTTAATCCGTGTAAATAATTTATTGTACTTACGTCGACTGCTTTTTAATGTAATATATACGTTTATCGGTCTATACAGCTGTAAATTAGGATATAAATAAATCTGAACTGTGAGACGAATAAAAATATTTATAATTTAATCCATATAAATATTTGTAATCTTTATTTTTGATGCACTGCATATTTTACGCACCGGTCGAAGCTTTAGGAAGTCTAAATAATATCCCCTCCCCCCACTTTTTTTTTGAACGCTACGGTTTTTCTTTAAAATTTTCAGATCTCGGTACCGCGCAACGCACGATTAAACGAAACACAAAATCATCAAAACGTTAATCTACGAGAATATTTGAATTTTCAGAGGTGGATGTGCAAGAAACGTTGATACGGTCGAAAAAAAATACGTTAAATTTGCTTAATCTCGATCGTGAGAACAAAAACAAAAATATACCAAGATATAACTGAACGATCATGGACAATGAATTGTTTATACAGATAATTAATATTTATATACTTGCAGCTGAAGCCACAACTTAACCATATTTTTGAAAAAAAAAGAAGCTAACAATTAAATATAAAGATAAATTGATAAATTTAAAGTCATGAATAATACGTATATACACATAATTTCGTAAGACAGCATGACGTTCATCAATTTAATCGCACGTACGCTGTAATCATTCCTTGAAAAAATACAGCGCCCGCGACCTTACGAAATTCAAATATTCATGCGGGGTGCGGATACTTAGTCGGCGTTTCCGAGGGCAGGAGGGGGGATTCGTCACGGGCGCGCCAAACCCCTCGCGACTACTTAAATTGTCCCCTCGCAGTCCCCGTAAATCAGTGGACGGGCGAGAGGTCGCGCAAGGTCGCGCTGGGCGCGCGCGCGAGCGCGGCAGTGTAGGAGGAGACGGAGTGCGGGAGGGGGGAAAGTAAAAAAAGCGAGGGAGAAAGAGAAGGGGAAGGGGCAGCGTATAAATGGAAAAAATATATATATGTATATGGGTGCCGTCATCGGCGAAACGACGACGATAATGATAATAATGAGAAGGCGGCGGGCTCGCGAGCCGATCCACGATCTATACGGACGCGTGCACTTTTCGGCGTTCCTATTTAACGGAGAGCAAGGATAGTTATAGTTATTTAGCGAATACGGTCCGTTTGATAAATGTATTATGTATACGTACATACGGTACAGAAGATCAAAACATTACCACAGCGGCAGCGGCAGCGGCAACGGCGGCAGCCGAAGCATCGGTCGAAGATTGAGGAGGGCGAAGTGGAGCAGGAGCAGGAGGAGGAGGAGGAGGAGGCGGAGGAGGCAGAAGAAGGATCCGGCGGGTCTTGGCACTGGAAGAATTCACAGATGTGCGGGTGCGTTTAATCGTGGATCTTGCAATGCCATTACTCGCTGGGTACCGAGCACGACGGCGCGCCAAAATGTACGGAAGAGGGAATGCGTCATTCTCGCGTAAATATTACACGCGCAAACGCGCGCGCACACACACACACACATATACACACGGACACACCTAGGCACAGAAGTACACCGCAGCAGTACGAGCGCTCGCGGGCGCACAGCTGCCCGAGTTTTACATATTATATATATATATATATATATATATATATATATAATTTCATCGAAAGACCGAAATGGGTCGATAATCGGTACGTTTTGCGATTTTATTTTTTGTGTTGTTTTGTTTTTGTTTTTGTGTTTTAGCATTTTTTTAAAAAATTTATTTCTTCGTTTTTATTTTTGACTATCGTGAACTACAATATATTGTATAAGGGATGAACAGAGGAGTGCCAGAGAGGACGAGCCAAAACGATAATCGACTCGTATTCGCGTTCGGGAGTTAATAGAGAGAGAGAGTTAATATGTGTGTGTGTGTGTGTGTGTGTGTGTGTGTGTGTGTGTATGCGCGCGCGTATGTATGTATGTATGTTTAGGCCCCGTGGGCGAGTGAGTTACGCCTGAGAAATATATTGCGAAGTCACGTTTCATTTCGATATGTGTACGAACGCCCATTTAATTCGTGTTTGTTGTATGCTAATAATTATATTGTTATGAGAGTCAATAAGCAAAGCTCTATATATAGTCACGTTCTCGTAGATTGCAAAGATATCTATTATTTATACAGTAACGCAAAAGATAATTAGATAAAAGTGTTAAAAATCGGTGATTATTGATCTGCGAATAAATTATTAATAAATAATATGTAGATTAAATTAGTTTTTATCTGATTACTTTGTTGTACTAATGCATATATGTCCAGATATTCATATACAATAATGGATTTATAAGTTTATCAATGCTATAAGAATATCATTGAAAAGGGCAAGGGGTAAAAGAGATTATATATATATATATATATATATATATATATATATATATATATATATATATACATTAATGGCCATTTGGACTTTTTTAAACTCGTTCTGTCGATATTGCAGAAAAAGAACAAATAGAACGATTTCATATCACGTGCTGGTATGCGTTTTTACGTGTTCGAGAATGTGTGTGTGTGTTTGTGTGTGTGTGTGTGTGAGCGTTTCATGCCTGCGGTAATCGAGGAAACTTTTGTAATGGAACTATTGGATTCCATCCGAGCCGCCCGGCAATAGGAAAAACTCGTAAATGGCAAGAACTTTTCGAAACCTATATTCGTTTAGCTCTCGCATCGTGCTCGTCCCCGAGCATATTGTGTCACGCGCTCTCGTTCGACCGAATTCCGGCTGGCAATCGAGCTTCGCCTGTACTTTTTACCTGTGCGCGGCTTGAATCTATACGCGCGAGTCCGTGCGTCTGTGTGTGTATTTGCCTATATTAAAAAAATGCGAGCGAGGGCGAAACATTGCGTAAAGGTTAGACAACGTGCGTATAATAATTACGAGATTATTGCTCTTTGTGTATGAAAATCTACGATTGAGGCATGTACGTGCACGAATGTGGAGCTCATAATCGATTAAACTTTTTGCTGTATTTTTATACAGTGACAAATTGTATATGTACGAGTAAATGTAATAAAAAAATGCAATTCGATAATTCGGTTATGACATACGTTCTAAGTTAGAAATATTCGAAAAGTCGATTATTCAAGAGTTTTGAATAAGCCCTGATTTTTCATGTGGATTTTCGACATGTATATATATATATATAT
>JACCIC010000085.1:157500-172500 GCA_018907035.1 Sycobia sp. Sy_11 | reverse complement strand
ACACACATAATAATGTGTGCAAATATGATTTGTGCAAAAAATAAAATGAATAATATACGATCTTTGCGTACGTATCGTTTTTTGCAATGTATTTAGTAAGAATTGCGAATCTTTCTTTTCTTTTTTTATTCGGATTCGCATAATATATTTTATAATAGCCGCTTTGATGCGCACAACGAGATTGCAAGGATATATATATAATAACCTATCGCATCTAACCATCGAAACAATGCATCGTAGTTTTCACCTCTTGTACGTCTAGTCGAAGGGGAAAAATTAAAAAGTGACTGCAAATTCTATAGCGTTACTATTATTATCCGCATACTTTCGTACGATTGTGGCTATTTTATTTAATTATAATTGCAATGGGCTGAGACAAAAATTTGCCTCGATAATTCATCGGAATATTACATAGAAAGAGGTAATAAGACCGGGGAAGAGATTAAAATCGCGGGCGGATGGCGCGCCTGGAATTGCATACGCTACAAATGTAAAAGGTCATTAATGTGTGCGTGAGCGCGGACACACGTGCCGAACCCCCCCCCCCCCCCAAACCATCACACTCTAACCACACGCGCGCTCCCCTCCTGACCCGGGAAATAATTGGACTCGGCCTAGCATCGACGGGAGCACGCCATAATGCAATAGAAGGAGAAAATGAAGAACCAGAGAGAGAGAGAGAGAGAGAGAGAGAGAGAGAGAGAGGAGAGGGAGGGAGGGGGTGAGAGCGAGTGAGAGACAAGGTTCATAGTCAAGGAGAAACGGAAGAGAAAGAAGGGCGGCTCGCGCTCGCGGGTAAAAAGAGCGTCCGGGGAAATTGAAGGGAGGGAGGGAGGATAAGTTACGGCTGCACATATATACGAGTAGCATATAGGTGGCGAGGAAGTACGGGCGCCTCAACGGAGCCGGGGCCAAGGAGAGGGGGGGGGCTGAAGCTTCGTTAAGATAGGAAAAAAATGCATACGCATGTGCGGTCTCGTGGCGCATTTACGCGGCGACCGTTCGCCTTCCCCGCCCCACCGTCCTCCGTCGTCGCCATACACCGAATCCGTCTATCTATGACCGGCTTACGTAGGAATCCGCCGAGCGCGCCGTTTTCAGGACAACAATATTCGCATTGCGCGCGCGTCATTCATTGGCTTCTCCGTAAAACGAGTCTTTGTACAAGCCGATCCTCTCCCATTCGCGCTCTACACTCGTACAAACACACAGGAACACACCTTCTCTCTCTCTCTCTCTCTCTCTCTCTCTCTCTGCAAATTAATCGAAAATCCTTCCCGTTCTAGCGTTACGATGCACGAAATTGGATTAAAATTATAATAAATTTATTCGTCAAATACGCTTTTGATATTGATTGACGATATAAAAAACACCGTAATTAAGGTTCGTGATTGGCAATGCTAAAGGCCAGAAAAAGTATATATATATATATATGTATATATATATATATATATATATATATATATATATATATATATGACTACTCGTAACTCTTCAGTTATAATATTATCCGTACTTTGTGTAATGATGAAGAGATCGAGAAAGAGAGAGAGAGAGAGAGAGAGAGAGAGAGAGAGAGAGAGAGAGAGAGAGAGAGATCAATAGTGATGAGAAGAGAAGACAAGGATCTGTGGAAAGCTCGCGTTACCATATTGGTATGTCATCCCAACAAATGATCGAATAAATATAGAGTGAGTGCGTAAATGAGAGTGAGAGAGAGGGTGTGTGTGTAAGTTAGAAAGAGGGAGCGAGGCGGAAAGATTGATAATGCATAAGTGTTTATTGGTTATAAACAACGAGATTGTAAAATTCTTTTCTTCAACTTAGTATTCATAAAACTAATATACACTCCACGCACGCACACAGCCAAAATCTATATAATAATATAGTTACTATATTAGATACTAAACTCTATTATAAGCTAAATATACCAATAAATATGTGACTAAGGATGGTATAATCATATTAAAATAGTAAATTTTTATCGTTTTAGTATCTGTTACATGATACAGTACCAACATAATATTTCATTAAAAAATTAGATTATTATTTAAAACACGAATAATTGATGAAAATATTATATGCTTTTATTTATTTGATTTTATTTTACTTTAATTTTTGATTTTACTTTAGTTGTATAGATATCTGACGTTGTTACGAAAGATGGCTCGCTTTATATGTACAGTTCGAAGGTGAGAAAGAGCCGAAAGAATCGGAAAGCGAGTCGAAAAAAACCAAGTAAAAGAATTAAACAGCCGGACGGACCGTGCGTGCCCACAACCAGACGCTCGCTGGTGTATATATATATAGGAAATGAAAGAGCGAGAAAGAGAGAGAGAGAGAGAGCCTCGGCGCCCGGTGTCCGTTTCCGCCTACGCCCATATAGCCATGCTCTCGAACCGGAAAATTTACCGAACCTCCTCGACTCCTCGATTCCATGCCCTCCTGCCCCGGCCCTTCCTTACTACCGTCTCGCCTCTTTCTCGCTGTCGAGCGCGCCGCGCCGCCGCGCCCATTGATGCCTCGCGATTCGTCTCGTAACGGGTCGCGCCGCCTTCGCCGCGAGCGCGCGCGCGCGCGCCGGTGGGATAAAAGGAAGAGGGAACGCGAGGAGGAAATTGCCTTGCGCGAGCGCACTTTGTTCCGATGCGGGCTCGTCCGCGCTCACGGTATATAATTGTGGGAGAATCGAGGCGTCTCCTTCTCGTCCCCCCCCCCCCCATGCCGCCGTCCCTTCCCGACTCTCGCGCGTGGGCGCGTATGTAATAATACGCGGCTCAAGCGTAATGTATGCGCAAGAAGCGGGTTTTCCTCTCTATCTGTATCTGTCTCTCCCTCCCCCCTCTCACTCCCTCTATTTCTTATTCATTGAACACAACGAGGCGGTATTATGATTTCTTATTAGGCTTATTATTCTTCTCCTCTTCAATAGGTGTTTGAAATTGATTAGACGGCTGTTCTGTACTAATTTAAGATAATAGAAAATACGGAGCTAGTGTCGATAGATGACAGCAACTACGTCTAAAAATAAATTAAAGAATAATCGTCTCTATTGAAATAGTGCAAAATGTCAGCCACACAGAATCGGTGAATAATTACTGTGATTAACCTTCAGTGAACAGGTAAACCGATGTATTGGCTAAAACCTTTCTCACATAATCGATTCATGATATGAGATAATATTTTTAATTATTTTTTTCGAAGAATCAATATTACCGAATGTCGGTCCTCGAAAGGTTGAATGAGTAACCTTTACATAGCTTACTAATTCGTTAATAAAAAAATTATTATCAGCGAGAATTGCTTTAGACTCTTCGCTTTAATCGAAATAATAAATTTCTTTTAGTTTGAACAAAGTAAATCTGTACATAATTATGTATAATGCATTATTTTTAACATCATTCTTAACAGTTTCTTCACACTTAAAAGCAACTAATACTATTTACAAGTATTATACGTTAACTTGTCTTAGACTATTGATGAAATATTGTTGATATGATCTCTGAAACTATGTTAATGAAATTTTCTGAGCTTTTCTTATTGCTTCCCAATGAACATTCGAGGCAGTTTCCCTGTTGGCTTTTTCCTTGTCTATTGTAAATTTAGTTTGGGGAGTCTTTGAAACCTATTGAGATCCGCAGTCGGTGTGCCGCTTCTATGAGTGTGTCCAACTTTTGAACTTTTTTTTTTTTTTTTTTGAAATTTTTTAATACGGACAGCATAATTTTTTGTAAGAATTTATACAACTCTTCATTCTTGAGTTTCTGATCCATAGTATTGAGTTTTTTTCCTTCTACTTCAATTCAGATCTTAACTTAGTCATAGTACAATTGGGAAAGTTCGTCCGAAACTGACCATCTTTTGATCTTATCGTTAATAGAATACCCAAGCAGATACTAGTGCCAATCACTTCTGCACTATTGCAGCATTCATGTAGTTCAATCTCGTTTTCGAGTTTAAATATATAAATCCGTATCCATAGACATCTCCCCTTGGCCACTGTTGTTTCCCGCCCCATATGCTGTGATAGTTAATATCGTAGTCAAAGAGAAGATAATGACTTCTATCGCGAAAATATTCCATAAGTTTCACGAATTGAACTGATAAGTTCTTCAGACTGTGTTAGGGGAGACAGAATGAGCCAATTCTAAACCCGCCAATCCCTTCCTTGTGTCCTGACATAAGGTTCACTAAGGCGTTACATTGGGGTAACGTTGATGCACTTTGTCAAAATGCAGATCTTGGGTTGTTCTATTTTTGGACATTTGTAATAGAGAAACACGTTAGAGAGATCCCACCGGTTCCCGAAATGTAAATCTCAATAAATAAGATTCTTCGATCTACGCAGCTTACCTAAGCTCATCTCGAAAATGATAGAATCGCCTTTATTGTGTTTTAACTTGCTCAGGATAAATTAGAAAAAAGTAGTAACCCTTTATGAC
Organism: Sycobia sp. Sy_11; assembly: GCA_018907035.1. Classification (NCBI taxonomy): domain Eukaryota; kingdom Metazoa; phylum Arthropoda; class Insecta; order Hymenoptera; family Epichrysomallidae; genus Sycobia; species Sycobia sp. Sy_11. The sequence continues at coordinate 168,058 of JACCIC010000085.1, read as the reverse complement.
TGATTCTTAACATTCATAGCTGAGTTATTATTCTTTACCCGGCCGAGTTCTATGGTTACTTTATTAGCACTGTAGTCTTGCATTATCCTATCGGACCAATTAACAGCATGACTTCTTGGCCTGGAATCAAATAGAAATTATTCAATCAGTTATTATTTAGTTACTATGACTGCCAGTACTTGAATTTATTATATTTCAATTATTCAATGGTAAGTAAAGCATATTTATTGATTTATTTTTAGAGAGACAATATTTTCAGCCAAATATACTAACAGTCTACGTCAATTTTTACCACTTATGGGAGAATTCACAGATGAAATGGCCTACAGATTCAGCATCAATATCTAAAACTTACTGGTCATAAGTGGATAATAATTATTAGGTGCCAGTAAATGTTGAAGTCACCGAGTAAATTAGTCAAAATTCCACTTATTTAGTTTCAGACAGAACGAAGGTTGACGCTAAAGACAATTGTTATTAAAATCTAGAACTATAATCGAGCTACTTTAACTCAATAGACGTCGAGTTGTAAGAAGCTTTGTGCAAACCAGAACGTGTTCTTTGAGAATATCTTGTACTATATGTAATAACACGAAGTAAAAACCAGGAATTAGTCATATTCCATACGATGGTTATTAAGCTTTAGAGGGCCGAAATAACGTCATATGGCGTATTTTTTAAAAGTTCATTACAAATGTACTTTTATATTTTAAAAATTGTTGAGAATTCTAATTTACAGTTCCAATTAAGGTATCACGTAAATTACTTTCTTTCAAGTCGAAATCCAAATCATAAACTATGATGAAAAGAATTGGAAGAACAAAGAAAAAATAAAATGAACAGAATGTAAAAATACATAAACAATAACCCATACATTGCCATCGCGGATAAGCATGATGCCATTTGGCGTCATTTGAGCTTGGATTGGCTCTAACTTCGAGACCTCAGAACACTTTTTTATAGAGATAAAAATCAACTAATTTTGAAAAACCCCGACTCTCTGAAGGTAAAATCATAAATTGTTATTTTATTCTGAGCAAAGTCAAATTCAACGTCATTGAAAATATAACTTTTTTCCCCTTGGACAGAAATATTTAACACAAAAACACTTCGGTCGTTGCGGCACTTTACATTGTTTTTGAACATATAATAATGTATTGCATTGGTATTAGTTATTCAATGCACAGTTCTGACTTATTTTTGTATAATAAAGGGGCACTCAGTTAATTATAGAGCTGGATATATTATTTTATTGCTAATTGTTACACTTTTTTGATAGAGATTTTTAATTGACGCTTTATATTGACAGGATGGATCGCAATTTTGATGCACCAAAAAATCACCATCGTATATATATATATATATATATATATATATATATATATATATATATATATATATATATATACACTTAAAAACATCGGCTTTCAAAACAGTGTCATTACTTTATACTTTAATAATGTACTGAGCCACGAATTATTCATAGTCCCCTGGCATAATCGAGGTTTCGATCTGCGGCTCTGGAAAGTGTATATATATATATAAACAGCTCGAGCAGGGAATAAATGGGAGCGCGGGCAAAAAATGCGAGTAACAAGGAGGGAGGGGAAGAGATGAGAGAGAGAGAGAGAGAGAGAGAGAGAGAGAGAGATATCCACATATGGACAATCACGCGATCCATTAAACATGCACGACAACTAGCCATCGCGCAATGTACGTAACACAAGTACACGCCGGGACACGTACACGTATACACAAAACAGGGAAAAGAGTAGTTCGAGGGGTGAAAGACACCGCGTAATGCGAAAACGAGGGGCAGGGAGCCCGGGCGCGCGATCACGAAGAATTTTACCCTTTATTTGCACTATAGTCTATATTTTTCTTTTCCACCGACGGTCCGTTACTTTTTTATTTAAGCATTGATAATCTCGATAACAGTTGGTTTTTTTCTTCAAGTACATATACAAACACAATATTTCCTAATTGAAATTAAGCATTCATTAAATTTTTTTTTATATAAATACCATATTGATCGTATAACGGTATTATATATATATGATGTTTAATGCAATGATAATCAATTTACCTTTTAATAATGGGCATATGAGCTCGATTGCCTCATTTCTTTGGAAAATCCATTACTTTCCAAAGTTACGTAAACGAAAAAGTATAATATATCAAAGTGCGTTTAACATGCGCATCGTTAGCGGCATACACGATTGCCAACAGTTGCGCAAGTAAAATCATTTCTATCCGGCGTATATGCATATAATAAGGATAGTATACCATTTTTTTCCCTTTTTTTTTGTGTAAAATGAATCAGATCTCTGGGTGGATTATTTCGTGATATAATTGCGCGTTATGTTAACGAAATTTCACCGGGATTCTCTTGGAATTGCTCGTATGTTTCCAAATGCCGCGGGGAACGCATTTTCGTAGTTCTCTAAATTCATATACCGATTGAAATGGGGTAAGACGTATATGGTTTTATTGATTTCACAGAGATGAAAATTTTATTTATACTTAGTAGAGTAACTTATGTAATTAATTTATAATTTCTTAACAAAAATGCGAAATTATTAAAAAATTGTCAATAAGGGTTTGCCGATTGCTTTTTCATACCGATTGAGTCAAAAGTGCCGTCTTTTAAAGAACACTTCAAATTTCTAAGTAGACTTTGTTAAACAATGAAGAAATGAGAAGGTTTTTCAAATTTTATTTATAATGTGCAATTAGATCAAATTTTAAAAACGTTCTCATTTTCCTAGGGTTTGGCTTTGACGAATCTACTTGAATGTTCTAGAATACGGACTAGGCGCTAATGAAGGGCGCGATGAATTAAAATTTACAAGAACTTAATGCTTCGATATGATATTATTTAAGACTATTATTAGCACGATCGGTAAAAGTGCCGGTGAAATCACATTAATCGATAGAAATAATTGTTTTTATTCGAAAGCAACTTTCGTGCACAATTTGATGCACAAAGTGTACATTTTCATGAGAATTGAATTTAATAAAAAATTGCTTTAATTTGCACTTCTTTTATTGTCTACATTCAGCAAAAAGATTATATCAACAAACGTTAGTCAATGTAGCGTATATTTGTTTAAAGCGTAAAGCGAATGTAAAATTCCAAAGTGAAAACTGAAATGAAAAGAAAAGAAAATAACAGGAAAGTTCGCTCGTACGATGTTCGGCCTTTATCAAGAAGACACTTCGTTTTACGGCCAATGCGTCCATTAAATATTTCGCTACAATACTTTCCCAACAATCAACCTTAGATCTATTTCGCATAGCTTCAAGTCTTCGTCATTCGCCAAATGTCTACTATTAGTTGTAAAGAATTCTTTAACAGCACATCCTCCGTATTATTTTTCATAACGCGTGCTGCGCGTTTGAATACGTCGTAAAAAGAAAAATATAATTTTCCCACAGGACTGGATGACCGTTGTTTCAAGAATAAAATCGTTTGCACGCGCGTTGTAGGCCTCGACCGCGGCACGCGCGTCGATGCGAAATCTCTATTAGTCGAATTCCTGGCCCCGGAAATGGGATGGGTATATGCTTTTCTCGAATCACTCTCGCCTGTACCGATTACGAATATTTTATCCGGGACTAATAATGATCGATTAACGCTCTAATCCAAAGTTACGGAAAGGTCGTGCGTATAGCGGCGTCGTAATGAAAACGACGATCGCGTAGCCTGGTACGGATCATTCAAAATTCTATTTTGAAAAGTATAAATAGAAATCACAAAGGCCCTAAAGAACATTCTTTGTTTCACACTGTTTTATAATTTATACACACACACACACACACACACACACACACACACACACACAATCACACAATCACACAAAAAGGATAAATAACAAGCCTGTGCGGGCATCGTGTATATTAAATAATCATACCATTAGAGGAACCGATGAAGGTTTACGCACGCACGAATATAGACCGGGAGGCGCGGGTATTACGCATATATATGTGTGTGATATACACATAATAAGGAAATATACGTAATAAGGAAAACAAACCGAGCGCACCGCGGTGAGGGGATACAGAGGGGAGGAAGGCTGTGGCGACTACGTAAAGGGCGGTCAACCCTCTCGCTCGGTGCTTGGTATACCTTTGTGTATATATAAATATATATATATACACACTCTATTTCGAATGAGCGTACTAACGCGCGGATCTTCTGCGCAGCGTTGAACGACCAAGGAAAGGGGGACAAAAAGCGCGAAGTCAGCGATTCCGAACAATATCTGTTTCCTGCATAATTCAGGTACCGATGGAGGGTGGAGGGTGGCGAGGGGGAGTGGGGCCATGGCACGCGCATATAATATATATGTATATATATATTGAAGAAAGAGAGAGAGAGAGAGAGAGAGAGAGAGACAGGGAGAGGAAAAGGTTGAGAGACAACGAGATAGACAGATCGTCATTATAACGATTGCTGCTACCGCTTGGACATATATAGCAATGCTGTCGGAGTCGTTAGCGCAGCGCGGAATTTCTCCTGAATTATATATTTATATCTATATGTATATTTCACCCCTCGAGCTTTTATTTCCAGCCCTTGCCCATGCCAATAATTGAAAGGGGTCGAGGGGGAGGGTGCAATATGAATTTCCGTTTCGTGCTCGCATATAGAGTCCCCCTCCCCCCTATCATTGGGGCAACGCATCCGTTCGATGAAGTCGGTCACCCGTGTTCGCGCGCACGTTTTTTCGTCGCCGTTTCCGCCGTTCCGATTGCTTTTGCTGCTGTCGTCGTTGTCGTTCTCGCCGTTGCCGCGCGTCTCGAGAGTATTGCCGGCGAGCTAGCCGTATAAGATTTCAGAAACGTGTATGCGCTTATACTAATACACGTTCGGTGGAGGTGGTAATAATAATGATAATAATAATAATAACAATAACAAAAACAATTCTTATTATTATGCATCGTCGTTCCACGGACGCGCCGCTTATTCGACTCGATTATACGTATAATCGATACGTAGCGCCGATGAAGGACGTATACGCGCGGCTTTGTTTTCGTCAAATCACGCGCGATAGATAAACGAGCTTTCGATGGGGTTGATACACGCACACGCCCACGCGCTCGCGCACGCACGCGCACACACACGCACACACACGCACACACACACACACACACACACACACACACACACACACCCGCGTCTATTTCAATAGACACTCCTAAAGATTACAAATGATTTTTTTGTAATTTAGAATTACTATCCTTGCCTTTTACATAAAAAGTTTATGTATATATAATAGGAGAAACTTTAAGGATAATATTATAATATACTGGTTTATATACCAATTATATATATATATATATATATATATATATATATATATATATAAATTTGTAGTTTGTATTATTGATATGTACCTATATATACTATAAACTTGTAACAATTACATCGGCCATATTTAGACATGTTTTTGTTATACTTTCTTACACGCATAATAAACACGACACCCTACACTGTTTTTCGTTATCGTATAATAAATGTATATGGCGGTGAAATGTATAATGGAAGTCGTGTGTAATTTTTCCGGGCCCGACTTCATGTTCATAAGCGTTTATGGCTTCTTGGTGCAATGAGGCTGAGAGCGATCGACCGTACATAGGAAACTGTTTCGATTTATAACGACTAATGGCATCTGTATAAATCAGATAACGTTGCGCATTTCAACGAATACGGCGCGTTAACGTCGAAGGCTGATGCTTGTTCTCGCTCTAATTTCACATTAATTTTGGCCGGGAACGGTCGATTTCGAGGTTATACTGCAATTTTACCAGGCTAATATACTTAAACTTTCTCCATTGGATTTTATTCCGACGAGATTTGGAATGCGTTAAATTGCTTAAGTTATGAAAAAACGTCCGTATAAGTAAGATTGATTACGTACTTATGTCAAACGAAACTATATACTATAGTGAAATAACTTTTATCATTACTCTCAAGTATTAGTACCTAAAACTCACAATAACTACGAAGTGTAATTTTACCTAATAGGAAGTATATTACAAATGACTTATATTTTCTACTACGGCCGCGTTTCCGTAGGCCATTGTAACCTGTACCAGGTACACAGGAGATTCTACGCGACAATCTGTCGGACTAATTCGATCGCAAAGCAATACATAGACAGCCATGCGTTTATGTAATAACAATGCATCAAAACAATTATCATAATTGGTGAATTTCGATTTTGGATAAATTTTGAGATCGAATCGTTCAAACTCTTCGCAATGATATAGATCCACAGATTCAGGTTGGCGAAGTACGCGCTGCTACTAGTAAAAACACGGCATAGGCGCAGGATTGAAAAATTGCATATTTCTTCGAGCTCGTGTACTAATCGTAATTTAGTTACAATTTTAAGTTTATATGATACGATTAATATCCTACTCGAATGGGGGTGTGATACAAAAATTTCATACGTGCAAATACACGCCTGCACAGAGGAGAGCGAGAGAGAGAGGGAGAGTGAAGTGCGCGAGGGCGTCTTTGAACGAGTACGAAGCTTCACCTGTGCGAAATCTCATCAGAAATATCAATTTCTTCTATCCTCTCAAGGCGTATACGAAAATAAAAATCCGGACTGTAGGTTATTGCTATGCATATATACAGACGTCAAAAATGCAATTCACATTTAAATTCTCTATAGAAAAGAAGTTGTAGAATAATTATACGTGTAAATATTTTCTTGGTATACGCGTACAGAGGTAGAGACTCTTATAGCGCCGGGAAAGTTTAGCCGCGCACGTAATATAAATTTGTTCGCTGCATCGTTTGTATAGAATTCTGGTATTATTATTATTATTATTATTATTATTGTTGTTGTTATTGTTGTTGTTGTTATTTTTATTATTGTTATCTTTATATAAATATATATATATATATATATATATATATATATATATATATATTACTTTCTCCAGGGTTCTTATCATTTATAATTATAAATAACATAGCATTGGTAGAATCGTGCAGTACATGACTTATTACAGCCGTCTGCTAACTTGTATTATTTATATATATATATATATATATATATATATATATATATATATATATATTATTGTTTTAATGGGTATGTATCGCGGATTGATAACCTCCCTGGCTGATCTTTAACTTCTGCCGTACTGAAACGCTACAGCAGCGAATTCAAGAACTCGCATATAAATTACATACTTCTAAATAGTTTCAATGGCATTAAGTCAGAATAATTGAAAAATAACGAAAATCTTCAATTTCGACGCTGTGTCAAGCTGACGGGAATGACGTGTGGTACACTCGCGAATGGATCTTCGACGATGGAAATCTGTATTTTATTTGAAATATATCGCGGTTTACGCCCCTCGTAAAAATTCTGTATATCATACACGTCGAATCCCAGGTCAGGATCGACCTTGGTTCGATACCGCGCGTGGAAAATTATTGCAGCTCGTTAGATCAATCGAACGAGCGATATTCGATTGGATTTTTTTTGCGACGCTCGCGTTATGCGGTCGTGCGTAAAAGTCGAATCTTTACGAGAGCGTTTAATAGGGCAAAGATTTGACAAAGTTTCTGGGATAATGCGAAGATTCGTTGTTTCAGTTTTGGACAATGCGTATGGATCAGTTTATTAACATTCGCGGACCTTAGTAATCTTATTGACGTGGCAATTGTTTTCTTAAAATATTAAAATTTTCTTGGGCGCACTATAGGAAGTACAACAAGATCGGATATATAGATCCGAAAAATTCAGTTAGACGTAAATAGATTTATAATTATAAATTTTCTAAATTTTAGGCCCGCAAGTTTTGTATCATTTTCGTTTCAATTCAAACAAAATATTGTCCTTTATGAAATATAATTATACTTTTTTTTTCATTTTTTTTTGTACAGATGGATGAAACATAAAATAATTGGAAAATATTAGTATTGAAATAAAGGGACTTAATTTAATTTTAAATCATATTTGAAAGGAAAAATAATTTTTATTGGTGTTTCACCTTTTCTTACCTCGAAAATAGATGGAAAAAAAATTTGAGTCATTGCTATTTTTTTTTTAAATAAAAGCAAAGCATCCTATTATTTTAAATAAAATAATTGGATGCTTCAAAGTGGCCAAATTAAATTAAAAACAACACTAATAAAATATTATAGTAAAAAAAATGGGTATTCATATCTCATTTCGAGTTTATGTAATATTACAATTTATCCATTTGTATACTGTCGACAATTAAATGCTTATGGGTGATCTTTTGCAAACTTTCTCCTATGATGGTAAAGGAACCGTAGCTTATGGCAATCACCAGAATCAAAGTGTTACGATATTTTTATGCAAACGAGGTACCTAATTAGATACGCGAATAGAGTTGAAAAAAAAGTTTTTTTTGTCGACCTAATGGCAAATCCTATTTCATATTTTTATTGTAAATTATTTATTTTGCCAATTGTGACAGATTACGTTTAGCGAAGGTGTAATGCATATTTATACTGACTATATTAAGAAAGAAAAAATATCTAGAAAGACTGTAAGCTGGATTGGTATGAAACGTAATAGGTAATGAGGTATTGATAATGAAAGCGCTGATTTGGCCTGGCATGGCAAAATTCTACAACCGAATTTTAATTTGAAAATAGCTTACGGCTGCGTGATGAATTCTCGTATTGCTTTGAGGCGTGTATATATATATATGCGCAAGGTATAAAGGAACACTTTCATCGGCGTTTTTTAAATTCACACGGAGCTAGTGGGCATTTACGGACTGAAAACTTTGTACAAAAGTATTCACCCTGGGAGTCGTCGAAGACAGAGGGGGGAGGGCATCGGAAGAGATATATTTTGCGCCAATACGTCTAATATTGATATATACTATATATATATATATATATATATATATATATATACCTTCGGCAGTTTTTTTATATCGTTTCCAGGTAAAGTCATATCGCCGCGTCGACGTGGTGACGCGGCACAAAAGAAGCTATATATATATATATATATATATATATATATATATATATATATATATATAATATTTCTTCCGCGCACGCACATTTGCACTGTCCCGTCGTAGTCCTCCCTTGCCGCCCGGCAAACTTTTGCGCATCGCTTAGCCACCATCGGAGGGTCTAAAATGAAATGTCGCGTGCGTCGCGGCCATGCATTACGCCGTACGAGGTTCGAGCGCGGTGGACCCTCCCTTTCATATTCCGCCGCTCTCCATCTCTCTCGTCAAAATCCAACGATAAATAAAAACAAACAAAAACAAAACAAAAAGAAAGGGGGGGAGGAAAGAAGAGAACGAGAAAGAGTTGGTTCATTGTTCTCTCTTTTATGCATTCGGCGTGTATTATAATGCCGGAAGAGCCAGAAACCTCAGGAAGGGGATGGACGGGGCCTCGTTCAAGGCAATAATCTCGCCGAGTGACCGAGAGTGAGAGAGAGAGAGAGAGAGAGAGAGAGAGAGAGAGACTGAGTATAAGTGAACAAGCGAAGTGGAGAAGGCAAAGGAGCGGCGAGGGACGGGACGGCCCTTGGGTTTGATCTCCTTGTCTTTCATTTATTTTCGTGCGGCTAACTTTCTTCGACCTTTGTGAGCAGTTGTCGGTTATTGTATCTCGTGCCTCTTTTTTTTAAATTTTTTTATTTTTACCACGCGCGCGCGCACACTCGCGCGTCATCGGGGTTCGTATTGCAAATTTCATCGCGACGTTTCCGTGAACGTCCATCGTTCCGAGCGTGCACCTGCGATATCTATTTGAAGGGGATGCAGGGCCTGAGTAAAGTTAAAATATACCTTTTCGTAATGTAGATTTACATGCAGGAAAAGTTGGAAAAATGCATTCCGATTTGTCTGCACAAGGTGAAGAGAAAATTTTTAATCGATCTTTTTCCAAGTAGTTTTGTTGTTGATTTATTTTTCTTTTTTTTTTACATTAACGACAACGAATATAGCCGGATACTAAATCGAATTTTACAGAAGCAGAGGAATATTATTATTCGATTGTTAAGTAATCGCAATTGTTAAGTAATTTCACTGAAAAATTCTTTCTGAAAATTCCGTCGTGCGATACCGATGAATTTTTTGTTAAACGTTTGACTTGAAAGCGAAGCGAAATGTTATCCGTTGAATTTAAAATTTGCCTTCTGATTTATTTTGTTAGGTTGATTATAAACGATGATGACACTAACGATACTCGTAGATATGACTTTGTTGCTGTGCAAGTCTTATCTGCGAAATAAATCTGTCTACATAAAAATGCAATTTTTTTGCCCCGCGCCGTCGTTTACCCCTGGTAATAAAGACGCGCTTTAAAACGCGCGGAATTATAATGAAGACAGGGAGATTTTTAGTTTACGCGTAAATTTATGGTTACTTTTTACGTACAGCTTACACGGCGATAATCAGAATTCTTTAATTATTTTGAGCATCGAATTCGTATTGCATGAGGAAGGCAATTATTTTATCGCAATTTGCGTATCGCCACCTTGCCGACAGTCCAGGCATTAGTTTCACATTAGTTTCGTAAGTCATTTTTCAT
>JACCIC010000085.1:30000-152500 GCA_018907035.1 Sycobia sp. Sy_11 | reverse complement strand
ATGATGATAATAAAAAAAGACGGAAATACCAGTGTCTTTACTGAGAGAGAAAGAGAGAGAGAGAGAAACCGCGAAGTTATACAAGGTAGAAAAAAGTAGGAGGGGAAACGAAGCGGCGCGCGCCGCACACTGATTTATTCTTACCTTGCTTCCCCGTCTCCTATTTTTTTTTAAACGCTCACCTCGCGGAAACTCATCAGGCGTCCGCGCACCGTCGACTCCATCGTCCCTCTCTCTCTCTCTCTCTCTCCGCTCTCCGTCTTTCCCCCTTTCTTCTTTGCGTTCGAGTCGTAAAAAAAGAAACGCGGAGGTACAGGAGGGGCGCATGAGCGCTCCCTTTAACGAGTCGCACGACTACGTATAGACGGGGGCGTATAATAATTGCGCGCGCGCGTAATTCCTTTCGGCGCTGAACCAAACTACACACACACACACACACACACACATGTATATATGTATTTATACATATACGCGGTCACATTTGGAAGTTAAATTAGATGGTATAGTATCCGTTTCTATATATATAATAGTGTGGCCGTGTCAGGCCTCGGACGAAATCAGTTTTTTGCGCGCGCACGTGTTTCCTGAGATTTTAGTTCGCGTCGATCTAAAGGAGGGTTGGGACTGATTTGGAAACTCGTGCGAGGCTGTAATTTTTGCCTATTTTTGGGAGGGGGGAGGTTCGTTATTATTGCGGATTACATACGGGAGGCCGGTTGCAAATTCGTTTGAAAGGATATGGAAAGCCGTAAGAGACGTTAGAGATATTTTAGGAATGATTGGGCAAAAACATTTCGAAAGATTCGTTATTCTACGTTTTTCTTACTTAAAAAGCTCTGGTATTATGTTAAAATTCTTTTATCGTGAACTTTTTGAAAGGATTCAGGAATCCTTAAAATTAAAAACTTGAAGATATTTTGCAATCAAATACATCGGCAGAGTTGCTCAAAATACTTCCAAGTTTTATTTTGAGAAGGATTCTCGCCTCCTTGCAAAAGGCTTTCAGTGAAACGATTTTGCGAGAAGAGTAGCTTTTCACAAAATATTTTTGTCATCTGCGTCCTTTTCTCTCTCTCTTTCTATCTCTCTCTCACTCACTCTCTCTCTCTCTCTCTTCTTCCTTTTCTTCCTTATTTTCTTAATCAATATTATGTACCCATAATCTTTCATTTCAGACTAAAGAGCTTGTGTCAACGGATGGAAGGATTCCATTGATTCCATGATGAGCGTTTCTTTCTTCGACGTTGGCAGTCGTCCAAGGTTCATGAGGATATCTCTTCATTACGCTCTAATGCGAAAAATTCCACCAACATACCTATGAGATTTTAGAGAGCATGTTTATATCGGTTATACGGCCTATACTGAATCATATCTTTGTTTTCTTCATTCAATGGTGAAATTTTCCGACGTTTGAAATATCTATTTCAATATGTTTTTCATAACTCGAGATTGTTCATTTCCCCGCAACTAATCTTTTTTATGTAATTTCTCTAAGATTATTGTATCATTTGAATAATCATCCGAATGGTATATATATATATATATATATATATATATATAGTGACAAACTTTTACACTTCATATTAATCTGGATTTCGTAAGCATCAAAACAATCAAACCATGTTTGGTAAAATTGAGGTTGGATGATATTCGTCTTACCGCTGTTTCTTACCGCTTCTTCGTAAAAAACTGTTCGACAATTACGGTTTTGCAGATACATTTGTCGATTGGATTTATTCCTTCAATTCTACTTGATCTCAATGCATAATGGCCACATTGGGCCATTTTCTAAGTCAGAGAGTCCATTTTGTAAGTCTTATGCTCCATTTACCATTGATCATTGTTCTCACTATCCATAGGAAAGTAATCTTTTTATTTATAATGTGAGACAAAGTGAGACGAAGCCAGGTACGATTTACATGAATTCTTAACGTTGTGTAATGACAATGGTCTTATAATTAATCTAGCTAAAATCCGAGCTACTTGATTTGGCAGCCGTAATTCTTCAAAACTGTTAAAAGCGAATGAACTGCCGTTATTGGGTACGAATGATTCGTGGATAGAATATATCAAATCGTAAAAAATACTTGACATTCATCTTGATGGCAGGTTATATTGGGATACCCACTCTTTCGTTACATCGCGGAAATGTCTTACTTCTTTGTCTAGACTGATGGTTATGCGATCACCTTTTGCCACGATGTTGATAGCCCGAGGTAATTAAAACGTTTTAGAGTTTTTCGTATCTGGACTACGAAAACGTGCCACGAAACGAGTATGCTTTCGCGAAGATTCGAGATCTCTGCTTGAAGATTGGATTGTGATCCAAAGCAATTCGACTATATCGCTACTAGCTGCATAAGTCTCAGTAGATTAAGGTATAGTCTAATTGTAATTGCCAAATATAATTGTAATTTTAGGGACGGTAACAGAATTGGTGTTCTAAGTACTGCTGATCTGATATGTATCATCGCGCCTCTACGATTCTAAAAGGTGATGCAAGTCTCTTTTATATCAACATTTATTTAAAACATTTGTGAATGAGGTCAAGTATTCCTCAATAACATCTATAGCTTGATGCACTTATGCAATTATTTTTGTTTTCTTTTATACCCATTTCATTTAGTTACCATTTAATTGCTGAGTATTTTATTAGTTCTTATATTATTTCCATTTCAAGGTTAGCTGTAAGTTTTTTTACTTTGTTACTTATGTAGAACATGATGATATATATATATATAATACGTATTGTTTCTACAGGTAGCACGCTGTATTTCTATCTATCTATCTGTCTCTTTCTCCCTTTTTTTCTCCCCACTTTGAAGAATAATTTAAACGTCTATTATTGTATTCTAAATTCTTCAGCCAAAGGTTTCTGAAAAGAGTTTGATTTAAAAGTTTATTAAAAAAAATTTATTGTTCTTTCGAAATTCTTTTATTCGAATTTTTCTAACAGGATACGAGAACCCTTTTAAAGGCCCATTTAAAAGAATTCCGAATGGAAAAAATAGACGGATCATTTAAAATATTTTTAAGCTGTTTTTCGAAAAATGGTGTTCTATCATTCTTTCGACAGCTTTTCGCGAAAGGATTTTGTAAGAAAAACATTTGGAGCTCTTTCAGACACCTTTCGTGGGATTCTTTAAAATTTACAATTCTTCCCAATGAATTCGTTCCCAATTTCTTAAACTATCCTTGACAGAGCTTGGCTGCTGGTCAACACTACTTTAGCAAATTCTTTTAGAATTCTTCATCTAGAATGAAGAAGAATATAAATGGGTCTCCTAATTTTTTTGTTGAAATATTGTGTTTCCATTTTTTATTTTTATTCAGAAATTACTATTTGATAATTCGAATTGTATCAAGACAATTTTTGAAAGTAAAGACAGATTGGAGAAGGTCACGAACTTTAGCACGTAATGAATAAATCAATCAGAAGTGAAATTGCAATAGAGCTTCAGCCAAGTTTTATTCACCACAGGACAGTCGGAAGTGAATCAATTTATTACGCAGTACCCTCCTTCCTTATCTATCGCTGTGTGCAGTATATCCCTCGGCCTTATCTACTATTTTTCTTTCCTCCACCTATGAGCCAACGCGAATCTAAGTATAGAGAAAAACGCGCGGACGCGCCGCTTTGATTTAGCAAAGGGGTTCTCCACGACGAGCGAGGCCGTCATATCGCGCGAAACTCTTGTTATCGCACGTATGTTCATTACTATTGTTATTAATACTATTATTATTATTATTATTATTATTATTATTATTATTATTACTATCACTCTTACCATCATCATATACAACGTCTGTTTGAAGTGAAACGCGGAAAACGGCGCGCAGCGGACCGACTAAAAATTTCAGGCCACCCGCGCTAGAGTGCACGTCGCGATTAGGGAGAAAATCGCGCGCGCGCACGCTCACATGCATGCAGCTGCATGTGCATTTGCCATAAGTTCGTAATATATATATATATATATATATATATATATATATATATATATATATATAGGCATGTATGTATGTAAAGCTACAAAGTGTGTGCGAGGTAATAAAAAACGGACGTTAAAGTCCGCGTGGTGCACGCAGCGACGAGAGAAAGTATATGAGAGAGAGAGAGAGAGAGAGAGAGAGAGAGAGAGATAGTATGAAAAACCAGCGATAGAGGGGAAGTTTGATTCCGAGCAGGAGATACGAGCATAATAATAAGTTATGCAGGCTTTGGTACTCCCACTCTCTCTCTCTCTCTCTCTTTCACTCACTTTTTATTTTTCCCTCCCTTCCCCTCTCTCCGTTTCTCTGCCTCCTTTTCTTTCTCGCCCTTTTTCATTCTCGCATTTGTGCATTTCATTATAAATTACTGTGTATATAATGAATTTGCGACATCGGAAAATTTACGAACGCATACCGTAATGAATAAAGCGTAAGTTACATGGCTCTTTATGGCGCCTTAACCGCTAGAGGCAATTACTGTTTTATATCTTCGATTAATTTTATACACGGCGTTTTGTTTACTATATGTAAGTGGGGAGTAGTGCGGTTCCAGCATTCAACCACAACAAATAGGGTACACAAATATATATATGTATATTTATGCATTTGCATTGTTTATAATGCTTAAGTGCTTGTGATTTTTTTTTGTCTTAGAAAGAATTAACTACACAATAAGTTTTTACTTATATATGTATAGGTCCCGCTACGTTTCATCAGTTACCAAATTTTTAATGCACGAATACCTTTCCAAACATTATGATAATACACTTTACGGATCGCGGTTACTGCTGCAGCGACCCCATTCATCATCACCGCGACTGAATATACATGCCGGATCGGGGTTTTGCGCGCTCTTATTCAAAGAAAGAAGCTGCGCTCGGACCGGGCATTAATTGTCAGAGCCACTTGATCGCATGCTAAATTAAATACGATCGTTCGCTTGTGTCTGATCGTGTTATTTCGCGTATCCTCTTGAATGTCTGCATTTCTTTGCAAAGCATCATTATTGGTGACAATAAACGTTTTAAAAAAAAATAAAAATAAATAAAAACACTAAAATGCATTAGGATAATCGTGTTTCATTACTGTTTCGCTGATTTAAGATCAGTTACATTAATAGAACTTTTTATGTTCGATTGTGCTCGATTGGAAATTTTTTCACTAAATTTTCATAACCGAGATATAGAAGTAGTACAATACCGCGAGCAATAATTGTATTATTATAGTTCGAACTCGCATCGTACATATTCATTATAGTTTCGCTGAATATGCATTCAAACAAGATCCTCGAAAGCTTCGGCTTCTCTTTCTTCATAGATTACATACCCCCCACCCCCCCGACCAATGCACCTAAAAGGTCTTCGTCCCGTTCTACCTTTGTTGCCGCAAAAACAAAATTAACGTTAGAGGTATATTGTATATGAACGCATACACACACATACACATTCACACACACGCACACACACAATGTGGTAAAAAAATCAAAAGGCGAGAGTTCCCGCGAATTCTCGAACGACTCTCTAACTGGTGCAATTTCACCCTCCTCCCTCCGCCGCCCCTCTACTTCCTTTTCTCCTTCGTCTTCTTATATGCATCGGTTCGCGAACGCGCGTGTTCGTAAATACGCGCGCGCGCGCGCGCACACATACACGCGTAGTCGGGCGCGCGCAGTCACGCACACGTCCGAGGGTAGTATTCCGCCCTCGCGCGCGCGCTCCCTCGGCCCATTTCCCCTTTGCTTTATCACCTGCCATCGGCACCTAGACTCCCCCGCGTGCGTCGCCTCCCCCCCCCCCGCCCCGCGCCATCGCGCGCGCGCGCGCGCTCCATCCATCGCCAACCCCGTTCGGCGCGCCCGCATTGGCGGCGCCGCTCTTATCGGCATAATGGTTCTATTTTTGGAATCCCCGCCCATACTTCGCGTGACGCGACCCATCGCGCGAGCTGCCACCCCCCTCTCCTACCTTCTCGTCGCCCTTCCCCGCCCCCACCCCGCAGCGCCCACCCTCCATTCCGGCTATCGCGGGGGCGCCGGTGCCGCGCGCGTGCACGCGTTACCCACGTTTTACGGTGATGCATGTGCTTGTGTTTGTTTGTGGGTGTGGGTGTGTGTGTGTATGGGGGGGGAGGGGGTGTCTGCGCGCGTGTGTTTGCGCGAGTTCGAAAAGGGGCTGGGGGAGGTGGAGAGGTCGGGTGGAAAGGTTCCAGGCACGCAGGGAGGCCGCGCGCCTGGTCAACGGGGAGATCTTGGGGCGCGATGGTAGGCATATAAATATTAGCTGCGAGTCTAAAATTCTTATATAATGATGGGAATCATTTTTCAGCAGCATAGTAAGAGGGAGTGAGAGCGAAGAGGGGATGGTTAATGTCGAAGGTGGAAATTGTTATGATATAATTCTGCATATATATATATATATATATATATATATATATATATATATATGTATATCATCGGGTCAAAAGCTTATACGTCCATAATTCAGATTTCGCTCCAAAGGCAACGCCATGACTTTTATATACTGCCCGTACGGGACTGAATAAAAGCGCTGACTTCCCGTATCGAATCGCGAAATTCTCCAGACTTATGCATACACACACACACACACGCACGCACACACCCGCATATATATATATAGTCTGCGTGTTCACCCCTCCTACAACAATACTTAAAAGGCCGCTATGATGCGAAATCCCGCCCCGCGCTTTTCGCAAATTGGAAAGTATGACGTTGAACAATTCGATGGCGAGAATCAAGGCGGTCTGCCTTTCAAGTATGCCGTTTGATCTTTGGTGTTTGTATAATAAAGGAAGAAAAATGAGAAAAAAAAACATGTCTGTGAATTTAATTTTAAATTTATACTGCATAGGAAGTTTATATTTATTTATTACAATAATTTTTATATATTACTTATCGATTCAGTCCGATAGCGCGAACGGCGAATTAAATAAATCCATATCGAAATTTCATTGGGTAACGGTGCGCCGAAAGAAAGGAAATAATCAATGCTCGCGTTTATTCTCGGAGTAAATTATTTCGAAACTTTTGTTATAATTACTCGTGGAGACAAAAAAGAGAGAGAGAGAGAGAGAGAGAGAAAGAGAAACAAAATTTAATTTGCAAGCGGGAGATAAAGCAGGGAGCGTGCAGACAACGCTCTCTTGAGCGTTATAATAGGTTAATGACTTTGGTCGAGATCTTTTATATTCTAAATATATACATGTGTATATATATATATATATATATATATATATATATATATATACATGTGTGTGATTCTCATTTAACTTCTTATCGATCGCCGCTACGATCTCGAAGAGTAAATAATTATTTATATATTTATTTTATCATTTAATTCGAAACGAACTTATTGTTCTTCTGCGAGACATTGCATATAAATATGAACGATAAACTTTTTATTTAGAAACTAAAATACAAAATATAATATAATAATTAATTGTAGTATAAGGGATACACACACACACACACACACACACACACACACACACACACACACGCACATACAAATTTTAATCGTCAAATTAAAGAATGCTAAAACAAATGAACCGATCTCTTTATAATTTCAACGACTGTTAAACTTGAATTAATTATGGGAAAAATTAACAACTAATTTTTTATTACACTGAGCAATCTGTAGAATAGTGCATAAATGATACTGGCGAATAATATACCGAATACTGGTAATGTTCCTCGTCGTATACTTTTTGTTTTTCTTTTTGTTTTTTGTTGTTGTTTTTTTTATTTTAAACTATGTTAATCCCAACAAATACTCCTACAAATATGCAACATTATCCGATTATTCGGACTCGGGGCACAACTGATATCGTCGTCAGCTTCTCGAGCAGGCTCACTTCTTATATCTCGCGATCGTCAACGAGGACGATCGCGCCGAATGCTGTCCCAGATCTTGGCTTTACGATCGACTTGTGAGGGGTGGGGCGGGGTGTGCCCGCGGTTCGTATGCGCGGCCTGGACACTTTACGAGTTTGAAAAGCTTAAGGCGTCGGCCGGTAAAGTAGGCTGTCGTCGGAGTTTGGAAGGGGGCAGGCGATCGAAAAATCTCGCTGGTGCGCCGAGACTGAGCACAATTATAAATATACATTGAGTAAGGAGAAATCGACAAATGAAACGTTCAAACATCGATAAAATATTTATCTGATTTCATTTATCAAATATGATCTGTACCGATGGAGAACGTCTATTTAGTAACGCGCAAAATCTTCGTCGATTTGTATCTCGAATATTTTTATTTTCATTCTTCGTTTTCCGCCCCTTTCCAGTATTAACGACGCGACCCGCAGCTTCGAGAACTGATGGGGAGGGGGGGTTGAGGGGTGCAGCAGCTCAATGTCTCGACCGCGTTTATAAATAGAGAAGCACCGGATGGATTTGTCGCCTTTAAATATCCGATGGGCGATAGGGGAAAAGGGAGCGCACACCTGCGTATCGGACCTCGGACTACGAAAAATATCGAATCTTCGTCTAAAACGCTGCGCGTGCGTCGCTAGAATCTATGTAACATAACGATGATCGCTATAATATAATGAAAATGAAGGAAAAATAACAGTTTCATTCGGAAAATTGTGAAAAATCAATGATTTATTTCTCCGAGCATCAGTTTCATGCCGCTGCTAATCTTATCCGTGATATTCCGGTATTCCTGCCTTGTTATCGATCTTCGTAAAAATAGATCGTATATCGCGTCGTATCGCAAAAATTAATGCCGTCGTCCCGACCCCCCTCGCATTGTGCACGAGACTTTAACAAAATGCGCGCGCACTTTTTCACCCCGGCCGTCTGCGATCCCGAAATGAGCGTGAATTATCGATTTATAGACGAACGTAGCAGTATTATTGTCTCGCTTGAACGGACGATGTTTTTAGACAATTTAAGATTGTCTATTAATAATTTTAGCAGTTCTACAATTTTTTCTCTCTCTTTCAGGTCTATAAAGTTCATGTCCTTTATTCGCTGAAATAATCGAAGGCTCATATGGTATCGTTTTCTTAAAATATTTTTTTAAAAGTTTTTCCGAAACTACATATTTCTTGTGAGCAGCTGTTTGAATTACAGTAAAAGCTGTATGCGAAAAAATAGCAACTCTAATTTAACCTGACAAATTCGTTGTCCGCATTTGATATATATATATAAAATTTGACACAAACTTTATGTGCCTTTTATCCATATCGAGGAATAATATTCGTTGCGGCTAATGAATTATAATTAGATTCTATATCGATAAATTTGTATACATATTTCATTAACCTAGATTGTACACTAGTTTTACTTGCGATACACGTGAAAATTGCGGCAAACTCGAGGGCAGAGCCCAATCTGTGCTCGCAGGCTCCGCCATTACAGGCGCGAGGGTCAATAAAATATCTCTGTGTAAATGCATATACATATACATGTGCATATACATACACATAGCATTTAATGGCGTCGACGTTAATAGCTCTCAACGCTCTCCCCGAAAATTACAGCGCGTTATAACTTTGTAATTATATGGCAGCATTGCGTGCTTTATCCCCCCCTCCCCCATCCACTCTCTTCCTTAAGCCCCGGCTCTCTCTACGTTATATCGTCTCCTCTTTAAAAGGTATAAGGATAATCGCATATCTCGGCAGCGTCCACCAATTATCCACGATGTTTCTTAATTCAACCATAAATTCTCTTCTGCTCGGCCAAAACCCGAACTCATTGGCCGGGAGAATTTCATATTTGTCTTATATATATATATATATATATATATATATATATATATATATATATATATATATATACATATATATAAAAGTAGAAGTGCGTCTATAATCTCTATGAAAATGGATAAAAGAGAATTGAAACGACGCAGAGGAGCCAATCGTTGTGAATCGGTAAATAATTTCCGCTCGCGCCGAATGCTTTCGGAGCATCTCACTGAAGTGTTAATGATCATTGATTAAAAAATGCCGATTTTTATTGCTTTATACGGTAAATTTTAATACAGCGATCTTTACGCATCGGCAAAGTGGATCCTATATTTCTCGTTCGCCAGTTTAACGATTCTTACCAGATTTTTATTACATTAATTTCTAAATTTCCACCAGTGGAATTCATAGCACTGAGATAGATAATAAAATTTTTACTACACCAATTCAATGAATATTCCTGCTCAGTTCATACCAACTTGTTATATATATATATATATATATATATATATATATATATATATATATATATAATAGCGGATATTGAATTTTGCTATTTGCGGAAGGTTAGGATAGTTTAGCTCAACTAGTTATACATACTGAATTGGCGTAATTCAGCAGGCAGTAACATATTTAGGAGTTTTTAACTGTTTCACAGTGAAAATCTTAGTGGTTGATAAAATCAGTGAAAACTTTCATCATTCATCTTTAGAAAGTTCGTATGTCCACGGTTCGGTTCGTTGTCGGATTATAATTCTTATTTTAAATTGAATCCGTGAAAATTTCACTGATGTCTTTAACCAGTTGGCCGATTTTGACTGATTCATATTTAGAGAGCCAGATTACAGTCCAAGCACCGAACTATTTTATAGGATTGCTTGCGTATTTCTTCCTATAATAGAGTCGACCGAATCATCTCTGTATATATATATATATATATATATATATATATATATATATATATATATATATATAAAAGAAAAATCCCAATGGCGCGTCGCTCGGAATACCCTCAGAATACTCGTGATTCTACAAATCCAATCCCCGCAAGACTTTATCCTCAGAGGGAAATCTTGACCCGTGAGCGAGAGTGATATATATAGATGGATGAATAGATAGATAGCAAGATAAAGAGGCGAGAGAGAGAGAGAGAGAGAGAGAGAGAGAGAGAGAGAGAGAGAGAGAGAGCGAGAGAGAAAGAGAGAGAAAGGGGAAGCGATCCCGTACGAATACTCGTACGATGATTATATGCGCTGTGATATGGCTGTGATGCGCGGTGATGCGTTCGTGACTCGCGAGGAGTCGAAATTGCAGCGCACGAGTGGAATGCGACTGAGAGAGGAAGAGAAAGAGAGAGAGAGAGAGAGAGAGAGAGAGAGAGAGAGAGAGAGAGAGAGAGAAACAGCGTTCAGGACGAGCACGGAATCGCTGCAGCAAGCGATCGTCACGCGCCCGCACCAGTGAAACGTGCATGCATATATCTCACGTGTATTAGGTACATATGCATGTGCACGCAAACGTATGTACGATACGTCTCGTTGCCCGTGGTTTGGTGGGCGAGAGAAAGGAGGGGGGTGGATAACGACCGGCGTGATTAGTCACTTCCTGGAGGTTTAAGGCGAGATCCGGGGATTCGAAACGGCCGTGCGGCCCACCAACGCCGAGGACCAACCAACCCCCCCCCCGTCTTTTCGTCGCGCATAAGGGATATAAATAATGGATAGGTCGACGGTGCCGAAGGCGATTTTCGAGAATGGTGCGCAGGTTGCGGGAGTTTCGGGAAGTTACACGTTAGGGGGAGGGGAGGATTATGTAAACGATGCGTTTTGTTTTTTAAATCGAAAGAATTTGAAAAATTTTATAAAAAAACTCTTAGGTGAGAAAATATATCTCGGTGGCGTATCGATCAGAGGATAAAAATAGTTTATTGAATTATTTAGATTTGGCCAAAAACTACTTGAGACGTCGGAACGGCCGCATCGCGCGCTAAAGGCGCATTCGAGGTTGATCGCAGCTTTCTCTCTCACACACACACACACACACACACACACACACATAAAATATATGTTTAATACAGAGCGATCAGAGCTCTTATTTTCGAAAAGTTTAATTAGTCTTTTGACGTTCCTTTCTCGTGTTATAATTAAATGGAATGTGTAGGTCTCGAGCTTAATATTTTCGCATGCTTCTATTACACGCAGTATATTATTTTATTCTACAGATATACAAAATCCAATGTGGTTTAAGAAAGAAAATTTATTTTTTCTCGTTTATTGACAAAAAGTATAATACATGACTCGTGCGACAACTGCTGATACGAATATTTTTACAAAGATAACTTGTAGATAAGAAATTTATGTAAATATTTCGTGATTATCGTCTATTTTCTCCCGCAGTGCGTGCGCGAGCTCGAATACTTTTTCATACTGTCGCATCGTCGAATTTCAAAATGTAAAAATACCTTGTTAACGATCGTTACGAAATTTCGCGGCCGACTCGTCAGTTCGCCCGATCATCAGTTACACGGAACGCAAAATTTCTAATCGCGAGTCTGCGCCAAGCGTCAAGCCTAATGAAAATAAGATCGCGCGCGTACCTGAATCATTCGCCCTATCTCGTTTCGTGCCTCTTCGTTAATTAAGAATCGCTTTCGAATTCGTTCGATTTAGCTGTCGCGGTCGTGATCGAACTTCGCGCCCCCCCCCCCCAGGTCTCCGATTTTTAGCGATGATTTTCCTTTGCTGCTCCGAGAAACGCTCGTACGATAGAGCGGAAAATCGCATGAAGATAAGAACGACGATTTTGATGAATAAGAGAAGAAGAAAAAACATTACATAAAAAGAAAACAATTCAAGAACAACTTGTGAGAGTATTATTTTTTATCGGCTTTATGAAATCATCCGCGGCGTTGGGCTCTGAGATCTAAATTTAATTGAAATTGCGACCACGAGGTCGGCGGGGGGGGGGTGGTATTTCAACTCGAAACTCCGAAAACAGTTCCGCTTTATTTAATCAAGTCTGAAAGTTAATTATAAGTTTTCATGATTGTCTTACTATTCTTGGAAGTTTTCAACTGGAGATCCGAGATACTTCTAAACGATACGTTTGACTCACCCCCCAATAGATAGTTTTAATAATTTCAACTTCATATCATTTATATATATATATATATATATATATATATATATATATATATATATATATATATATTGAAACATAAAAGACGAAAGAAACTCATAATATTATATAAGATTAATAAAGATTCGCTATATATACGTATATAACACTTGATAAAACTTATTGATCGATATAAAATAGCTGCTGATCTTATTGCCATCAATAAGTATACGTGGACCGATAACAAGTGTTTTAAATTAAATTTTATTTAAATGGCCATTTATTGCAATATCAAGATATTTTTCATTCATTAGTTGCATGAATCTATATAATAAATAATCGAGAGAGCAGTATTGAATTTTCGCGCGAGGTGATAAAGGACTGTATAAAACTAAGACTCTCTCTCTCTCTCTCTCTCTCTCTCTCTCTCTCTTTGGCCTATGAAGGACTACGAGTCTTTAGGGTCTAATAAATACAATTCTAATTCTAATTCTAATTCTCTCTCTCTCATATATAGATATACGATATATATATATATATATATATATATATATATATATATATATTTACAAATTTGCTATAGAGATCTCATTGAAGTTGAACGTCTACGTCGTTAACTTCCCCTTCATTATATATATATATATACAAAGTAGATGCGCCAAGCTCAAAGGCATAAAGGAATTTACATAACTTCTTCGTGTATATATATATATATATATATATATATATATATATATATATATATACATATCATCAGTCAGCGTTAAAAATCACCCCTCCGCGTATTTATTATACTTTCTTTGATTTTCCGACTCGAACGTCGGTATATTCTGTATGTATACATAGGATTAATTCGGGATTCGTTGATACTCGCGAACGCGTTTCTACGTATACGTACGTCGTCTTTATCGACAGATCATTACGCAATACCCAAACGTTTAGGATTAAAAGGAAAATCGTGTATTAAACGGAGCTTGCATCCGAATTCGGAACGTATCGGTCTTTGAACGTGCGCCGTTTTCTAGCTAACGCGCGGCTTTCACCGATTTGGCCTATGTATACACGCGAGTCCTGAAGTCGGGCCTTTTGAATCATGGAGTTAGATGGATAGATCGATATAGATGGATTTGTGTATTCATGCTCATTGCGCTTTACATATAAAATATAGTTCATCTAATTATAACCTATAGAACATATGAAAGTAAAAGAAAAACATTATGGATTATAGAAACAACATTTGTATGATCATATAATATTATATAACGATATACTCTTATTAAACGAAAGACCAAAAGTATTTAAGAGTAGAAAATTTCAGGTTTACATGCTGAGTCTAGTTTTACATGTCTTACATCTGAAACTCGAAGGTGTCAAACAATGACGGTGGATTACGAATTCATTGTGGAGTGAAGGGGGGGGGGATTCCGAAATTACCTAACTGACGAAGATGGCAAAGTATGACTATGTATACCAGGCTGGAATGGTGCGGCAAGGGAATAACCATTAGTAGGGCAGTACCTTAGCTCTTAACGAACGTGATCTGGCAAATTACCTATTTCGTACGGGTGGCGAAGTTCTCAAGTATTACGCTCCGCTCATCCTGTTTCCAATAATTTTTGTTGTAAACAAACTTGAGAGTAGAATCTTAGATTTTTAGTTATATTCTGTTGACAAATTTGACACTCGTCAGAGAGTACAACGTGAATTTGAACTTCGTTTCAACTCAGTCGTGGATATAAATCATATATTCATTTACGGATGACTTGAACTCTCTCACGGCTTAGTCGACTGTTCATTGGCGAGACATCGGACAGACATTTTAAATAGACGAAACCGCGAATAACGTTAGATACGCGATCTTAAGTAATTCATTTGAAATATTTCTAAATTGGCAAATTTACAAAACTGCTTGGCATCGTATTTCCACGAGAGCGTATCATGAGTCGAATAAATTGTGATCAATGTTGGAATCTGTGCCTCGATATCGACGTTACTTATTTGAAAACTGTCTACTTATTGTTGAATTAAAATCGTTTATGAATGACTAACTGTACGAACCACCAAATATAGAATAGCTGGGGAAGGAGGCGAGATAAAATGATGCATCCTTTTCGAAAAATTACATTTGTACATATCGCCGCATCCTCAAAATATTTTTATTTTGATGTTGCATGATTTTAAACTCTTGATACTTGTCTTCCTCGCATCTATTGGGCCTAAATTATTTTCACGACGTATAAATAGTCAACTTTCATACCGGTAGTGAAATATAAATTATTCTTTCAATTACATCGTTCCTAGCGTCCTAAGTGTGTTGCGTAAGTTTTCGAAGGTCGGTTGAAAATATTGCATACAACAAGTTGATCTCAAGAAGCTATTTGGTAGGGAAGGTTCAATTTCTCGTGTCGATAGTTGCCAGCTGATAAAAATAGAGTTCGAGTGGCATATCGCGCACAGTGGTAAAAATGGAGACGAGTTTGGATTAGTGAAAAAATTTTCGTGCGGCGAATTTTTAATATTTTAATATTTAATATTTTAATATTTCGTTTTTTTAAAAAATTTTTTTGTTGGGCCCTTTATAATGTAGATACTTGCACGATATTAGATTAATTTAATTAATTTGCAACTTAATAATATTCGTCTTTGGTATTATCGCATGTTTGAGAGATATTTCACACATAATAAATTACAGTTTATTATTACATAATTATTAAGTTTCGTTCTTTTATAAAAAAAACGTTTTATACATCTATGGATAGATAATGAAAGAACCACTCAGGAAAAAACTCTATATATGAACATGAATACAAACACAAATATGAAAATATGACTAAATATGATACGTATCGGTAAATGAAGACTACTTTTTCTGATAATATGATACACATAACTTCATTTACTAATGATAATAGTTTCTAGGGCCTTCTAAATAAAGTAAAATCGAATGAACCCCGTACATCCACCAAGGTATTAATTAAATTCAAGTCTTTAGCGCGGGATACATGCTTATGAACACCAAACTTTGGAAAATCCTCCGACGATCGAAATTATCCGCTGCCAAGCACTTCTGACGTTATAACCTTAAATTAAGGTACATACAAAAAACTATTATTCGAAGGTTTTCTTTTCATTTTTGCACTATCTACCAAGACTATTATCGGCTGCCTTCGCGTCTGGTTTGCACAGTCCCGTAAATTTTAAGGCATCTCATTTAAAAATTCATGGAACAGTTTATCATTACGTTCATTCGTATTCATGACCATTTCGGAATAGCCATCAATTTGGCCACAGACACTCTGGATGACGTGAAACTTTGGGAGCTACTCTATGCTGATATATACTTCACCAGATAAGAATCTTTTTCTACTGCGCTCCACCCATGTTTGCCAGAACATCGCGACCTCCGCGACTGTATGACCAGATATTTAATTTTCTATTGCGAAACTGTTTCCTTTTCATTGACCTCTAGTGATTTCCAATTTCACTAACACAGATCTCGTATTCCCTTTGACCAAATTATTTATATTATTTAATTACATTTGAGGCAGTGCAAGAGTGACTCCTACACTATTTCAAATAGTTAAAAACGTAGGAATCTACATGTAACTGAAAATTTAGTTACAATGTAAAACTGAATTTTCGTCTATGTACGTATAAATGAAAACAGTTTCAGCTACATGTTTCGGATGTTAGTACAGATGTTTGTAACAGTGTCGATCATAATTTTTACAAAGTAAAAACAAAACACAACTTATCCAAATGAAAATAAGAATTCTGGATTTCGCAAGGATTTACTTGCATGCTTGCCCATGATCGTCGAGCCATCGACCTTCACGCATTTAATAGGATTCTCCACTTCCGTGTTCATAATATAGCCGATGTATCACCTCAACTACATTTTTAAAATAAAAATAGCAAGCTAATCGATTTCGAGATATAATATACGCCATATTGTATATAAGTTGCTGTAGACTAATCTTGGCCCTTGGCTGCACCTGCGCTCGCGAGCACGCGCTCGCGAACATATATATATATATATATATATATATATATATATATATATATATATATACACGTCACTGGCGAATCGATATACATGGTTGCAAAACTCGCTACCTTTTCCCCTTCCTCCTGCCTTTCCTCCTTTCAATGTTACGGTATCGACGCTCGGTTAAAAGGAACCTTTCTCCCTTTCTCCATCTCTCCCCATCTGTCTGTCTCTCTCTCTCTCTCTCTCTCTCTCTCTCTCTCTCTCTCTCTATCTCACTCTTTCTTTCTCTCTTTCTTACTCATAGCTCAGAGTTTTCAGTCCGAGGTAATTTAAGATGCGCCCGCGTGCTGAGTAATAGACTGCGAGGAGTGGGAGGTTGGCGGAGGAGCGGGAGGAAGAAAGGGAGGGCGGTCGAGAGAGCGTTCAACTTTCGCCTTTCGCGGAACTCTCTGCCTCCCCCCTACCCCTTCTCCCCGGCCGCCTTCAACATCCCTCCCGCGCACGACGGTGTAATACGCGTGCGGCTTTGCTATTATACGCGGCCCCGCGCGACTTCCGAAGGGAACGGGCGAACGAAAACTTATAGTGCGCGCGCGCGCGCGCAAGGGGGATCCCCCTCACCCCGCCGTCGGCCGCGCGCATTTATAAGCGCCCGGGAGCGAGGTTATAGGACTGTAAGAAACTGCCAGGACTGTAGTATAAGCGTCGTTCGTTCCCCCAACGTTACGGGAGGCTTCAATTATGGCAAACGGAGATTGCGGTCACAAGATCACTCGATGCGAAATGCCGTTCTTTTTTCTCTTTACTACGGGCGGTCGATTTAGAGAGTTCGCTTTGGCACGTATCGCTCTATGAGGGCGGGAGATATACAGCGCCATTGTGCAATGAACGACGAAAATAATGCATTGGTACCCGATTTTACAAGGTCGTTAAGAAATTACGAGCCGATACGTTCCATATTGCGATACGTGATATTATTTTTTTTTTATATACCGTCTTATTTAGTTCGTTATTTTATTACGAATACGCGTAATCTGCTGAATCTTAACTTACCTGTAGTATTTTAAAAGTATTATTGTCTATAATATCAATTAGATAATCATTGTATATTACAATTAGTACTATAATTGCATATACGCAGATGATCTTTTTATTATAATTTTTATATAATCCAGAATTCTATCCGTCATGCTTACAATTTAGGTAATTAAGAGCAAGTAATCTATGATATTCATTTACTTCTATTTCTTTGAGAAAGTAATAAAAAAAAAAAAACACCAACTGTGTAAACAACTGTTAAAACGAACAGTGTATTGTCATTTAGACTTAGAACAAAAGTCACTTCTTATGCTTACAAATTTAATTATTAGCGACAATGTTTAAGTATCTAGGTTCTCATGCGACGTCTACCTTTTAATTATCTTTTTCAACTGGTTTTATAAAATAAGTAATTTCTTTCACTAACCACGATACCTTACGTTCTGCATGTATTAATGCGAATAATTCAGAAAGATACCATACGTCCGCTTCCATTACCCTTATATATATATATATATATATATATATATATATATATATATATATATATAAATAGAATTATATTATAATAAAATTTAACTCATCGTATCTTACTCGGCATCCTGAGTCCATTCTGTCGTTTTCCCGTGAAATTAACAATGCGCGCCGCAGCGCGCCTTAGTTTCGCCCAATCCTCTTATCCAAATGCGCCGCGAGATTACCGAAAATATTTTGGATCGTTCGAGTCCATTTGCCAACGACGATTTGCGCGCACTATGGAATTACCGCGAGGATTTAATCGGTGTAATTTTGAAGAGCTTATCCGCGAACTTTCGATAATTGCACGGTCGTTTAGCTCGAGACTTTATGCAGGTCTTCTTTCTTCTCTTCCAACTCTCTCTCTCTCTCCATCGGAAATACCAAAATCGTTGACTTAGGCCAACCTGAGGATCGAAAAGTGCTTTATTTAAACATTTATAAAAAAGTGGACAAAACCCAATGGAATTCTCCGTAAGTGCGTGATTCTATATATGTATATATAGCAACATTATCGCAAGAGTTAATTAGCGATAAAAAGTGCTCAATTTTAATGGTCAATTAGTCAGTTGCAGAGAGTCGTGGCGAGAATTTTTTTTTTTTTTTTTGTTTTCAGACAAATCGAAGTCTATTAACTTTTTTGATCCAGTCCTTAAACTTTTAATTATAGTTATAAATACAATATGATTCAAACTTAACAGTTACTTGTACAAGTGTCTTCTACGTATCTCTGAATGACACAAGTATACTTTTTTCATAATGTGCGTTAAGAGCGAAAAATTTGAAAAACATTTATTCTTCGCCCATGTACGTCGCAGCATCTTCTCATCAGGAAATTTATGTAAAGAACTTGTTCAAAAATTTCTTCAATTATATATAGATTGAGATAAGAATTATCTTACTGTAATCTTTGAACTGGAGGAGACGAACGTGTTTCATGAGAACAAAAAATGAAAAATCATATGCCATATATAATATTTTCTAAAATTGCATAAATTCCAAATTTTCCCGAGACGATATTAACGATGTTAAGAGTTAGAGGATTCAGGCGGCCGGTTTTATGTACAATGTTATAGAAAGAAAAGGGGAAACGAGAGGGAAACAGAACCTCCCGCGCCATATGCCGCGACCAATTAATAATGCGTTCACGCACGTGTATGCGGAGGGAGAGGGAGAAATTGGTCACTTTCGCTGGTCTCGTCTCTCTTGCTCTCTGTATCTATCTATCTATCTATCTATCTATGTCCCTCGTCCAATTTTCGGTCGATGCGTACGCGATGCCCTGCTTTCGGGCCGGTGGGATATGTGTGGAGAGCGAGAGAGAGAGAGAGAGAGAGAGAGAGAGAGAGAGATACAGGCAGCGCGCTCTATATAACGTCAGTCGAGCTCGTTAATACACAGCTGTGCGACTCCTCGACGCTCTATAGACACACTTTTCGGCGCTGTTCGCTCTCCAACCCCCCCCCCCTTCCCGGCCCCATATGCCGGTTGGACAAGACGGGGGTATGTGTGTATAATGTATACCTGGAACCACGCTATCCACTAATTATGGGCATTAGGTCGACTCTGAAAAAATAATGGTTGGGGGGGGCAGGCAGTCGTCACCGCTGCCCGTCGTAATTACGCAATCGAGTTTATCGGCTTTGGTCTTGTACAATATATATATATATATATATATATATATATATATATATATATATATATATATATAAGCGTGTAATGGATACAAATGCGCGCGCTCGAAGTTTACCGGGCTTCACTGCCCCCTACCCCCATCTCCGCGCGACCTTCCATACGAAGCCTTACACTCTGGATGGGGTCAGTCAAATGGCGCATATAGTGGGTCAGTGCGGTCATTTGGTACATATGGTATATCGTACGCACAGTTGTAACCTTATGTAATTCTTTTTCCGGCTTTGCGATTGTGAGTTTATTTTCAATAGCATACGAAAATTGATTTTTTTTTTATATCGAATATATGGGATTCGAGTCGCACTCACGTTAAGACTTAGTGAAAATGATGATTTTGTTGGAATTATAATTAATGCATGTATTATTCTCCTGGATTCATTATACGTTCTTTATAAAACTGAATAGAAAAAGTTTTTATTTTTTTATATTCGATATATATAATTAATGATATTATCAGTTCAAACTTTCAATATCTTGATTATGTCTGTAATTTTTCAGTGTGCCTATATTTATAATAAATATAAAACGGAAATTCTAAAATATTTCGGGTACGCTAGTAGAACATTTTTAAGGTAACATAAATAAAAATTCAAAAACTGAAATAAATGCATTATTTTTTAATAAAATTCGGTTTAAGCATATTTGAATGAATTAGTAAATACACAGGTATATCTAAAAGTAAATATAGATATAGCAATTATTATGTACTATATGTACATACATAATAAATTTAGTTATTTTAAATCCAATGTATTTGTTGTATATTTGGATTGAGAAAATTATTTTTGACATAAGATTGCCCCAACATTTTTATACAAATTATTAGTGTTTTTCTTTTTTATATTAATTTACCTTTGAGATCCGACAAGGCGATCTATCGGTAATGACGGATTTATTCCCTGGCCGGAGCACGTTTCGCTTCACCCTAGGACATTAAAAATTTGATTGTCTTGTGATTCCCTCTTGGCTTCTCGTAAGAACGTGAAATTTTGAGCGAGGCGTAGTGCACATATTGTCTGAATCGTGGAAAAAGGCCCGTAGCTAGGGATAACCGAACTTTTAGATAATGTATTTTTTTTTTTTGTATTTTGTTATAGAAAATAACTGCTCCAATTTCCATCGAAAATGCCGGCCTTTTAACTCATATCCTCAATAATACGGAATATAAAATTTCTGCCGATAGGCTGAAATTATTGCAAAATACACGCGAGGCTTTTTATTTGCTGTTTATGTAGCGCATCTTTCGCGATCACAGTGCCGTCTTTGTTATTTTTTCCAAATTTATTTTATAAAAATTTTTTTTGAAGCTGCACCGAGAAAGCAATAAAATTACTTATGAATACATACACCGCTGAAACTTTCTTTAATCTGAAAATTAAAATTCGTTTGTTTTTATGTTATTAAGTTCGAATTATCGATGTGAAAGTTTTATAAGGTTTTCTTTTTCAATTTCGAATTTTTAATTAATCTTCACAACGACATGTTTTAAAATTATTTATTAGCTTTTGTTATGATAAAGGTTTCGTCTTCATCCGTCGTGCAAGTCGTGCCCTGCCTTCTCTTTCTATATATATATCATTCGGGCCGATCGAATGAAGCGCGCGCGCGCGCGCGTGTTATCGAAAGGAAAAGGGCATGCTTTATTATATAAAAAGCGAACGAAGCAGTCGTCGGCCGTCGTTTTGAGAACGAAGGTGGGGAGGGGGGATACAGCTGGTACACCGCGTCTCGCTCTCGCTTCGTAGCGGAACGAAGCACCCGTGGGGTACCGGCGGGAGAGCGGGGGGTGATGGCGAGGGACGAGGCAGCCCGGTTCGCCTTTTGTTTCATTGCCGCTACCGCGTTTCCGCTATATATATATATATATATATATATATATATATATATATATATATATGTATATAGCCGCGAAAGAGGCAAAAAAATAGATAGAGGGACCGAGCGCGGAGGGGGGAGGGGGGAGAACTCGAGCTATCGACGGCGGGCGCGCTTCTTCGTCGGGGGAATAATAATCCGCCGCGGGCCGTTGGGCCGTAAGACGGCTTTGATTTATTCACTCCCCTACCCCTCCCCCCCCGTCCACCCCGTTCCAGGGTCCCAAGTTTGACGCTTCCTTCAGGGACTCTTTTTTTCCTCCATTGGTCACTGATTCAGAAACCAAATTTTCAAAATGTACGAAATCCGCATTGCGATCCGATCAAGAGACTGGCCAGCTCGGCCTATTGGGACGAGTCGGCCAAGCGCGCAAACACGGGTGTGAATTTTCAGCCTGACGCAATGATAATTGGCGCGCAAATAGGTTTCGTATGAATTCACGACTTTATGCCTTTATTCGATCCCGTACGTTCGTCGCAATCGGACCGCGTGTAACGTTTGCTAATGGTATTAGCGCACCTTTAACGTAATTTGAGTGAAGAACAGTTGGGGCTGGGGAGTCTTTTCGGAAACACGGTATACACCAAGCCAATACAGCGATAAGTAGAATTTTTAGTTTATTTACAAGAGCATGTATCATTATTAGTAGCAATTTTTGGGATTTTTACTTTTTATTTTATATGTACAGCTGTAATAAGCTGTAAGCCAGGCATGCAAAACACGGGCGGTTGTAGAGGTAAAGATGAAAAAATTGAAAATAGAATTTGGCTAAGAATAAATAAATTATTGTTGGATATAATAAAAACAGTAATTAAGAATTTTTTAAAATACTGTAATAGTATGAAAAATTAAAGACAAGAATTAGTAATGAAGCAAATTAAAGAAGACGGGCTATTCTACATTTACGCCTCGTAAATTCAGTAAATTTATGAATATTTATAAAAATAATCGACGAATCTGCCATTATCCTGCCATTTCGCGTTAAGGCTGTCATTTTAAAAAGCAACCGGCATCTTGCTTAATAATCAATGAAGTTTCTTGGGATTTCAACCGAATAATTTTTAGCCGACGTGCCACTAACGGTGCGCCGAATTTGATAAATTCTATATCGTCGATGAAAGAGGAGGGCGATGGATCATCCTTACGGATACTCGCTGAAAAGTTTCCGTCAAATTCATACGATTAAGAAGGTCGGCACTCGGTGGCGGGGGGGGGGGGCAAACGAGGAATCTAGAATGGGCCACGGTCATGTATAATATATATATATATATATGAACCGTGAAAGCATAAATTTCAAACTGCTGAACTTTGACCTTACTGGCATATATCCGAAATTCCGTCACGTATGTGCAGATGATAATCACTCGGCTATTCAAGCTGAACGGGCTTTCCAAACGCTCACTCTCTCTCTCTCTCTCTCTCTCTCTCTCTTTCTCTCACCATGCTCGGTTTTCGATAGTGAGAAAGAGAGAGAGAGAGAGAGAGAGAGAGAGAGAGAGAGAGAGAGAGAGAGAGAGAGAGAGAGAGCGAGACAGAGCATTATGAGCTCCGCGCATCTATGCATTTCCACGAACACACATAAACATCTATGTCTCTTTCTATCTCTCTATTTCTCTCTCTGGTAACTGCCCCCACCCATTTTCCTCCCTGATACCTCTTTCAGCCACCTCTATATATCCGTTCTCTTCACGTGGGTAATATACAGCGCACATCTCGTTCCGCGCATCACGAGGCAAAGTTAGGGAAGGAGGTATCGTAATTAACCGAATACGAATATATCCCCCCTCCCACCCTCGCACGATTGTCCGATGCACTTTCGTTGGGAGACTCTGCTTCTGTATGCCTATATATATATATATATATATATATATATATATATATATATAGACCCTCTAATATTGATACAGGATATATATAGATATATAGAGAATGTACGCGCGTCGGATATAGCGCACGTATCCGAGGAGACGACTTCGCGCTTACAAGGGAAAGGACGTTCATATATATATATAATCATGGGAATGCGGCCCCTCTGTGCGCTGGAGCGCAAGTCGTTGGAAAATTAATGAATCGCGCGGAGGTTCGGGATTATGTGTACATGTATATATATATATATATATATATATATATATATATATATATATATATTATATATACAAGGTAGTATGTGTGCTTTCGCGTAACGAGGCAAACGCGAGGGTTTTAGCGCCCTCGCGATCCGCCAACGATAGAGGATATATTCTCAACTTTTTAATACATTCGAACTCGCTGGCTCTCGGGCCTGCTTAATAAGATAACCCGAGATGGCTTTTTGTTTTCCTCTTCAAGCTTGTGAGAACTTTTGAAAAAGTGCATGTGTGTGAGAGAGAGAGAGAGAGAGAGAGAGAGAGAGAGAGCGAAAGAGCGAGTGGGGGGGGTATAGGAGAGCGTTCGCTGTGGAGAATTATTATTTTTAACGAATACCACGACGACTCGGAGATTTCCGGTGATGGATTTATGCGTATAATGTTAAAAATTTTTTTCACGATTCGGTAAATTTCATTTGCTCTAGATGAAGAAAAAATATTATACACATCTTATCAAGTTTTTTATGAAAATTTAATCAAGCCTTAGAAAATGGACGACGGCAGTCTTTCAAATATTATTTTTAATTACAATAAGATTTATAGAAACTGAATTTCTTAGAAAATTCCAAGCTGTTATTCTTTTTGCCTCCCAATTACAGAAGCTTCGAAATTCGATGCTAATCGAATTGTAAAGACTCTGCTCGAGGCCAGTAGGTACAGAGCGAGAAATTGGCTTACAGCTAAATCCAATTTTCGCCAGGGAGACTTTTGATTAAGGGGGGGGGGTGGGGGATTTGACCGATAATTTAGATAATGTAAGCGCTCGCGCGCTATAATTTCGGCACTGACGCTCATTGTTGGAAACTCCCTCACAAGCTGCGCTACAACGACACGCTCAGCTGGAAAAAAAAATTATACGGAAAGAATTTCAGCGGGGCTAAGGGAACGCGAGTAGCATGGGGCGTTTACGAAAAAAGAAAAAAAGCTGCTAGGGCCGTGGGCTCGGCCGAAGCCATTCGGAATTTTATGACGTCGGTTTTTGTCCCACAGATATCCAACTGACGACCAGCCCAGAAGCTCCAGCGTTGCTTTTTTTGAAAAGGACAGAGATGGAAAAATCGCACCGACCCCGAGATCCGAGGCTGCAAGGCGCGCTGCGCAATATCGAGCCGCGATAGAATTTAATCGAACGGCTCACCTGTACAAGTATCCCGACGGCAAAAAGCGTAACCGTAGCCGTCTGATAATTATACTTGGCACTGTATACTTGTCTCTCTCAGTGTGTGTGTGAGCGCGCGAGTTTCGAAGGAATCTGCCCCATTACCGAACCGCCGCCACCGCCTCCTGAATTCCCCGCGCGTCTCTCGGCCGCGTTTTGCCATTTGCCGGAGAATGCGCGGCCGCGAGATAGGTAGATAGATAGATTGATGAAGAGAGAGAGAGAGAGAGAGAGAGAGGGAGAGAGAGTCCTAGTCGATACACGTTCCATAAAAGGCTTAATCAAACTAATTCGCGCGGTCGCACAGAACGTATTAGCGCAACTTTTACGCGCGTCGCGTTACTCGTGCGTTCGCTCGTCGCCGATCGAGGGCGAACGAATGTTCATGCGAACTATTGCACCGGCGACAGACTGGGCGGGGAGACAATGCGAATACTGAGAGATCTGACACGAGAGAGATAAAGATAGATAGATAGTTTGTATGGATGCAATTTTATTCGTAAATGGGACAAAGTAAGTTAAAACTTCATTGGTGTAGAATATGTAATCAAAATTTAGAGCAACCGTCTGAGAAATTTTTTCCAGCCTTAGTTCCCATAAAGAGCAAAGTTAATGCTAGAGAGAGACAGAGAGAGAG
This sequence comes from Sycobia sp. Sy_11, assembly GCA_018907035.1. Classification (NCBI taxonomy): domain Eukaryota; kingdom Metazoa; phylum Arthropoda; class Insecta; order Hymenoptera; family Epichrysomallidae; genus Sycobia; species Sycobia sp. Sy_11. The sequence continues at coordinate 126,650 of JACCIC010000085.1, read as the reverse complement.
AGAGAGAGAGAGAGAGAGAGAGAGAGAGAGAGAGAGAGAGAGAGAGAGTGAAGGTAAAGAAGGCTGAAATGGAAAGAATTTCATTTCACATAAATTTAAATTATGAAAATGGTTTATGATTAAATGTGAAAGTAATCGACCCTTTTTTTCTCTCTCCTTCTCCATGCCAGATCTCATCGTTAGAATAAAAACTAGATTAATAAATAATACATAATAAATATTAAATAATAAAAGCTCTCGGAAGAATCGAATCAAAATTATTCATAATATTATCATAGAATAATTGTCTATAGCGATCCATATTTGACATAGGGTATTTTTTACATAATCTTCCTTAACTCTAATAAATCGGTTACTTCGTTATTGAGGGTGAAGTCAAGACGGGCGATGCTGTTATATATAATTACTTATCGAATTTTAATAGTTTACTTATATACATATTATTCAAGATTTGTAGGTAATGAGATTTCATAGAACTATACTTATTGCGGACCAAAAGCTTACAACGTATTTAGATCGCAGCATATAGAATATAAAAGCTTTCGTGCTAAAACAAAAGAAATCGATGTCTTTATTATAACTATGATGCGCACGAAATTCTTTCCAAACGAAATCGATAAATAATAAAAATATAATTCAGAGAATTTTAGAATTTCATTACAATTTTGATAAGATTCTTACGTAATTTGAAAAAAAAAATAACAAAATTGTCAACGAAGCAAAAATAGGTGGTTGGAAGATCGTATATTTCTAAATTTACGAGGTTACCACTATTTCAAACAATTTGGCTCCATTCTCATCCCCAAAATCGCATCTTTTGTGATTTTTTCAATCGATCTAGCGTATAATACTGTCAACTGTACGATACAGTAGCTGGAGTCGATATTTTACCTCCTGAGACTTGCCTCCCCCGCTTCGCTCATAGACTGTCTCGCGGAGGCAAACAATGAACCCGCGACCGCGTGGAGATATACGCTATTAATTCAATCCGAATACCAGGGACAATTAGAATGATCATTTTAGATTTTATTCGAGTCGTGGATTTTTTCAATAAATCTAGAGCAAATGCGTATTATACCTTATTGAATTGTTTATATGGCAGTATACAGTCTTTTATGGCACAACGAGCGTAAACTTCATGCTGTACGCCTGCCTTGTAGAGTGTAATCTGCCTTTACACCCGTGCGTTGATTAAAATAGTATTGCGAATGAAAGAAATTTTATAAATAATTCGAGATAGATGAGCCGCCGCTGTCGATGGAAAAATAAGACTAATATATATCTTTCACAAATTTAGATGAGATTCAAGTTTAAGATTTAGACACGCGTATAAATGTATAATTTAATTTATTGTGAAAGGAGGTGAATATTAATTATTAGAAAATGCATTAGTTTAATCATTCCAATTTAATAAAAGAACTATAAAATTTATTTTATAGCGAATTTTATACATGTGTATATATATATATATATATATATATATATATATTAATTGAATAAATAATTTATTTGTATATTTATACACACATATATATACACAAATCGGAGAAGGTGCATCAATCCAAATTGAATTGTTTCAAAATTGTCCGCGCTCCGGAGTATTTTACTCAGCTGTGGATAAATAAATCGCGCGTAAATACAGTAGTAGTGTATATGAGCAAAGGAGAGATAGAGAGAGATAGATAGAGATAGAGAGAGAGAGAGAGAGAGAGAGAGAGAGCCGGTTTTGCAGATAAATGAATAATACATGCGTGTCGACACGGGAGGCCGTAGCCGAGGTATACAGTATATATATACATATAATAGATTCTAAAGCGAAACACGCAGCGCGCCGCGAAAACTAGTTTTTTCTTTCCCCCCGTGCTCGCGCTTGCTGTTTTCTTCTTTTTTTTTTTTTACTGACTTTCCGGGAAAACCTCGGGAGTCATGCACGAGTCGCGTTGGTCGGACCTTTCGGGATCGTTTCGTCGGTGGGTGGACGAAAATCTTTTTTTCTTATTACCTCTCCGCTCTCTCTCTCTCTCTCTCTCCCTCTCTTTCGCCATTACTCTAAATATTCGCCGGCGCAGTTGACAGGTCTATTGATTTTCCTCGTTCTCGCCGGCGCAGCGGCGCGGCCGTCGCGAGCTTTACACGCCTCTTCCCTCGGGTCGCGTGCTCAGAACGCGCGCGTCGCTTCTCCGTAAAAAAGGCGAAAGAGGGCGCATTAGCGATTCAGCGGGATTATTTTCTTCACCCCCCCTCCTTTAATTTTTGTCCGACTCTTTGGCGTCTCTCGTTCTCGCTCTCATTCTCTCTCTCTCTACCTCTCCTTCCTTTCCATCGCTCATTTTTCGTCGGAGTACCTAAACGACGTAATTGTAATATAATGAAGGTTCTGTTCTTTCACGTCTTGCGCAACGCGACTCGTACTACTGGCTCGTCGAGCGGTTGCCTTATTTTATGCCTATATATGTGAGCATCTGTATATATATATATATATACACTAATACACCGCACACGGAGCGAAGCTCGCTTGAACTCTATTAAGCCGCGCCAACAAGGTATTTGTTTATTCATTATCTTTCTCGCTAGTTCTTTGCCCATTTCGTTTGTGCTTTTCCACAAACGGAGGTATAAGAGACCCGTGTTTTCTGTTTTTTTTTTTTTAACGCTTAACAATTTCCAACTGCAATTGGCGCGAATGCAAATTGACCAGGTAATGATTTTCTCGTATATCTAAGCGGAACTCGTTGAATTTTTTTTTTGCATTAGACGATTTAGATGGCTATTGTTTATTTATCATAAATATACACGCGTTCGGATGCGTTATTAGATTGGTAAAAATTCAATCGACGATTAGACTGTGCGGATCGAGCGATAAACCTGAGTTACTCTCCGGGATCTAATTAACCCGGCCGGTCGGCGTGTGTGCCGTTGGCGCGGCAGCACGAATTCCAGTCCAGTCTGCTCTCCTACTTGGTCATGGAGGTTGAAGCTGCCAGGGAAAAAGAAGAAGAAAATTCGTGCATATATATATGTGTGTATATACACATTATAGCTAGCTTTGCAGCTGTGAATCTCCGAGAAAAGCTATATATTTATATCTCCGTTAGATTACTAATTATTGGATCTGCAAAACTGAAAGAATACATATTACACATTTGAATAATTATTTGTTCTTAGTATGGAAAGTTTCGTTAATGGTTTGATTTGAAATTTTTCCAAATATTGACATTTTTTTTTTAACTCTTCACCGCAACGCGTACAACAAGCAATTCTAATGTGTAAACGAGGCAAAGGCAATCGTCGGCGACGGCGGGTGCGTCGCAAGTAAAAAGACGCAGAAGAAGCCGAAGCGCGATTGGGAAGAGCAAAAAAAAAATCCGTCTATCCTCTCGTTACCTGCGTCGTCCTCGCTCGCACTGCCCGATAATTTTTATTTCACGCGCACGCGGCGACGCCGTTCGTCGCCACGACGCGCCGGACGCGCGACCGCGCGCGTAATAAAACCGCGCCACGTGTAAAAAAGCAGAAAAAATCCCTCCCGACCCGACCTGTGCGGAGCCGCGTTTCGAAAAAGTAAAAAAAAAAAAAAAAACAAAAAATAACGCGATCGAAACGAGTGTCGCGCGCTCGCGTTTATATACGGCAAGTTGCCGCACTTGATTGCACAAGCCTCGCTGCTCTCCCGAAAAAAGCGACGGTGACCGCGCGCTGGCGCACGTACGCGCGTGCGGCGTGTCTGAGTCTGAGTGTGCGCGTGCGTGTGCGTAAATGTGCCCTGATCTCGTGATCCTGATGTTGCGCATTGCACGCAGTTCGCGGGAGGGGGGCGGGAGTGGGGGAGATAAAGAGGGGACATGGTCAGAAGGCGATGATGCCACCTCTTACTATTATTATTATTGCTATTATTATTATTATTACATAGCCATGGGGTATTGAACCTCGGAGAGCCCGTTAACGATTCGCGATCGGAAATGGCCCATTTATCTATCGCGCGCTCGTCTCTTAATTCTTGCTTAATAAACTAAATAGATATAGATTCGGTAAAAGTATATTCATATAGATATAGTTTGGAAGAAGAATTTTCAGCGACCACAAACGTACATTGTGCTCTCATGCTCTTAATAGCCGTAAATTCCACCGAAGATGCGTAACGTCCACGACTGGTTGCTTGCAAAACAAAGGAAAGAAAAACGCGTGAAATATTTTCCACGGCGAAAGGCCACCATTCATACAATCGTGACGTATATCGGATTTTTGTGAAAAATTTTGCTCGGAAGAAATATTACTTTTACAGCGACGAAACTTGTTTGGCATTGCTTCAGGAGTATTTCGGAGATAATTCTTTGTTTTAACAGTGCAGAAAAAACGTTATATGCCAAAATTTGGATAAGATTTATACATAATGTAGAGAATGAAAGTTTTGTTAGAAATTCAAAAATAATGTGTCAATTACAGTTGCGACCTTCGTGTAATTAGGTACATCAAAAGAATAGGGAGCGGCAACTAGTTAGGTAAAATAGTCAGGTAAAATAGTTTTCCTACGAGGGTATGCCAATATATATATATATAAAACCATGGAAAATATTCTCGTGTAAATAGTTGTTGATATATTTATATTTAAGGACAGAGATGAGACTTGATGGGGTCAGGGTGGAACCGCTGAAATATACGAAAAAAAAAAGGAAAATCAACTTCAAACAATAAGTTTATTCATAATATATTGCTGAAAAAATAACTAAAAGGTATTTTTAATACAATAAAAGAAAATTAATAATTAAAATTAAATTATTAATAGCGAACAAAGTATATATAGAAAATATTAAAATTTAAATAATTTTAAATAATTCTTATAGAATATTTTAGATGAAAATAATCTTCGTTCTATGCGAGTTAAAAAATGATAAATATCAGAACTAATTCTAATATCTGAAATAATTCTGCGTGGTTTTGCGTTGTCTGGTCTTTTTATTTTGTATCCGCGGGACGAAAGGTGCGATCGTACTCGTCGCAGAAACCCTGACTTTTCGCCGTCGTTTCGTTTTGCTTCCTAGGAGGGGGAAAAGTGACATTTTGCTCACGCCAAGGGAGCGGGGACAAAACCGGCGTTTCGCTCCCCCGAGAGGACGAAAATTATTTTAAATCATTTTCCAACGGTTTTCGGACCAATGCATGATCAGAGCAGACGTAAAATAAAAATTTACCTTAATTGCCGAAGCAATGATTTTCACGGAAGTAAATCGCTGCCACGCGCCATGACGAAGTCGACGTGGCGCGGAGAAGTTGAACCGTTAAAAATATCTTGATTTGAAAGATATTACGATCGTAGATACGCGTCGACATTGTCGGATCATCAACCAGAGCTTCGAGTTTCGTTTGTCGATAGTATTTTTCTCAATTCAATTTTATCGTCAAAATTCATATACAATATCTTATTATATCTACAATATTTATTTAATAGACAAAATTTGTAATTAAACTGTTTTACTACGTTACGGGTAAAAGAAAATGACAGATACGAACGTATACGACATTTAAACTATTTCTATATATGGGTACACGTGCTTCCGCTTCGATCATTCGTATATTATCGACGGCTGTATGGGGCCTATGTAGCGCACGTTTCGTAAAGCAACGTCTCATATTAATGATCGTAATGGCGACGGTTATTTCAAAATTTCACATGGAGAATTTTCGTAAAGTCATGACGATGTAACTTGCGAAAATATCGGCGAATTTACAAGAGAACCGGCAGGGCGCGGATTGGCCAAGCGGCGCGTACAGGGCGCTCAAATACGACGCACTGTACCATCGGGCGTCCGAGACTCGGGCAGACGTTAACGGTCGCGCGTCGCGAGGCGCGAGTAATAGGACGGCGAGGTCGTGTGGGGGGGGGGGAGGGGGCAGTCTACCGAGAACGAGAACTGCCGTGTCAAACCTGTGTCTCGCCCGCAAAAGTTCAATTATACGCGTGTATACGTGCGTCCGTGTCTGTCTGTATATAGGTATGTATATACGTATGTATACATATGTTGAAAATCTCAAGACATTGCGCAGTGCCGCAGTCGTTCGCGACGCGCAAGCTTCTTGCACTACTTTTATTCCCTTTGCAGCGCGAATTCAATGTACAAGCAGTATACCGACTAATTGAACTTTCATATATGAATGGATGGGGGGTAGTGTCGATGGTTTGTCTTTTCCCTGTCTCTCTCTCTCTCTTCTCTCTCTCTCTCTCCTTCTATCTCTCTTTCTTTTTCTCTCAATTTATTTTGTTTCGTCCCTTTTACTTGTTAAGTTTTATGTACGCGTGTATTTATTAAGACGAATGGTGAGAGTGCTTGACAAGTAAATATATTTATTTATTATATTTGTATTATGTTTTTCTCATTATTCGACAGATGTGAAAATAAAAAAAGTATATATATATATATATATATATATTATATATATATATATATATATATATATATATATATATATATGTATATGTGTTAAGATTTACGTAAACATACGATTTTGCTTTCTGCTACCATTAAAAATAGTTGTTATAATATTATAATTATGTAGATTTGATGCTATTTTTCGTTGTTTATGATATATTATATTATATATTGACGATATATCTAATGTAAGAAATAATTGTTTGTATCCTTATTATTAGTCAATTTATTAAATATTTTTCTCATGTGTGACAGCAAATAAATATACATATATCTTTTTCTCTTGAAATATATAATATAAAACATTCCTTGCTGTTATATTATGTATGCACGCGCACGCGTGCACATGCACACACAACCATACCTGTCTCTGTGCACATCTGATGTATAGGTTATATATATATATATATATCTTCATCTGGGTCACCCTGGCGAGAGATCTCGTTAGAGTTGATGCGTTTTTCTTTTATCATCTCGACCGCCGAAGAACGTGAGACCAACGCACGCTCGCGCTCCTCATTTTTGACTCGTCGCATTCGCGCGCTCCGCGGTGCTCAACAATTGATTCGCGAAGAGTGTGCGAGAGAGATGAGAGAGAGAGAGAGAGAGAGGAGAGAGAGAGAGAGAGGGAGAGAGAGCGAGGGGGGGAGGGACAGCCGAAAAATAAGTTACGTAGGACGTTTTTACGAGGGCCCACGAACGGCCACCGACGCGCGGCGCGCGTCACGCCGATAAATAACTAATTACGAAGCGATAAACGTCGGCGGCCGGAGCGCGCGGAGGTTCTGCGCCCGCGGGTGATTTAAAACGCGGTCACACAGAGCGAGCCGCGGGGATGCGAGGGGTATTATTTTTTTATTTTCACGTAGGCAGGGCGGGAGGATGGGCGGGGACAGTGCGAAAGGAGCGCTTGTTGGAGAGGTTCTGTTTTTTTTTTTTTTTTTTTTGCTTCCGAGCGTGGACAGAAGAATCGTCGACCGTTGCCCCTTGACGCGTTCCTGTTTAATGCGTATGTCGAAGTTTCTCACCCGGCAGCAAAGTATTGTCATAGTTTCAATGTTAATTCTGCATTACCCCGTGCGGTAAGATTATATAGAAGACAAGATTATATTAGAAAAATCATTTGTATCGGATTTCATTCTAATCGTAGAATAGAAATACGACACTTTCGACGTAAGAACCTTTAATATGACCGTGCGACAGAGGACGCGATTACGACGTAAAGCCAGATGAAAATTCGTAAAAATTGTAGAATGTTTTTTTTTTGTTAATCTTTAGAACTGAAATTTAAATATAGTTCACAGGTCTTTTAATGAATGAAAATAAAAAAAAATAACAATCCAAGATCTATGTATAGCGATATTTTGAAAAATGATCAGTGACGTCGAGGTTATGGAAGATCAAGGAAAACAACATTGTATCCGATCCTGGACGAGTTGTTTATATAAGCTCACCGTGTCTAACAGAGTAAAATCGCGTTTGATCTAATTGTCATTGATTGACATAATTCTCATTAAAAATCTGCTTATTAATAAATAATTAAATGCCTAATAAAAGAAAATAAGTCTCTAGATCTCTTTATTGAAAATGTAGTCTAATAGTAATTCATAAATTATTTTCCATATATATTATAATAGATATTAGCTACATCTTCTGTTGATATTCGCAATACGAACGTTTTCTGAAATTGATAATTAGGTACTGTTTAATTTATAATATAATATACTTAAATTTTCAATTAGAATTGTTATTATGGGTGTCTTATCATATATCAGTCGTACGATATGAAAATTCATAGCTGAAGTTGAATATTTCATATATGTTAAGTTGTAATTTTTTTACTAAATTCCATGTTAATTTAATTCGGTCGAGATTATACATGTATGTTTTTCGTCTAATTTTTTTTTTTTTTCGAATACACTTAACAGTGTGGAAAATGAGCAAATACAGATTACTATTTCAGAATATTTTTAAATCATAAGCACAAGTAGAGCTATATATATATATATCAGAATAAATCTCTGCTTGTGTATTTTCACCAATGCGTTTTTTATAATTAAATCAGGAAAAAAGGAACATTTTTGATAAAAAAAACAAAGTAAAGTATCCTATGCGAATGCAACGGCATTACTGTGCGAGCCTTTCATTGTTAGATGAATTTTTGTTTCCACGCGTTTTAGATCGCGCGGACATTAACCGTATTCTAAATAATACAATTACCTCCATCCACTCTCCCCGCTCACACATATAAACAGTTTACCCAGATTGGTTTTTGTGTTAATCGTATGTATCCATTGCTCATTATTTACGCGGCTCCTGCACGATTGTCGCTCCCTCGGCCAACTAACAGCTCAAAACAATCGCCTACTGGGGAAACGTTGGAATTTTCCTCCTACACTTGTCTCTGTGTGTATGTATGTGTGCGTGTCTCGCTCCCCCGCCCCCCTCTCTCTCTCTGACGACAATATACATCCGATAGTCCCCCCCCCCGCCAACGCGTCCGTTTCCGTCGCTCCCGTCGCCACGGTCTTATCTATCAGATATCCCGATCTCTTTCGCACGTCGAGAATAAGGCCTGGCTAAGGTCGAAATCGTGCCACTCGCGCGCTACCTGTGGTGCATGCGCTCGCGCGAAAACCCCCGTCGCCCCCCCCCTTCGGCCGCACATACACGTTCACGTATGTACGAAAAAGCGCTTTTCCGCGTGTTTTAAAATTTTTTATATATATATATATATATATATGTATATATATACGTATATTCGTGCCGCTTCACTTCGCTTCGCGGATCGGCCGTTAAGAATCTACCGCGAGGAGAAAATACGTTCGGAAACCGGGGAAATTTCTCGCGAGATAAGGGCGTCGGTGGGCGCTGCTGCTGGAAATACACGAACGTAGCCATATCCGCTTTCGACGAGCCCGTGCGATCGATATAGGTAATTCTATAATGTTACTGCTTTTCGTTCACCTTAGCGCGAGGGAAGGTTGAACATTTTTTACTCGTGTGTTTTGTTTTTTTTATTTAGGTCGATTTTCCACGCTTAAACCGAAGGAGGACGTTGTTACATTGTCGAAAATGTATACATCGTGCATTATATATATACAATACCGTCGTCGAGTAGAAAGACTGGGAACCTACCTTATTTTTCAAATATTCTTTATTTACTAATTTGGAAATTATTTTCGTACGAATTAAAATCCTTATATTTTCAGATTCATAACTCGTTAAAAACACGCGTACATTATTCTCTGTATAAATAAATACAGAAAAATCAAGCATATGGGACTTTGAACTCGAGGTTTGTAAGAGTTATAAAGTAAATTAGTCACTATTTCAGTACCCTTCTTAACTTCAGCGAATTGAAATAGTTTTAGAATGAAAAAGAAATTAACAAATTGTTTGGATAATCTATATATCGGAAAAAATTTAATTTTTATGTATTAGACAATCTTGTGAAATACAGATGAATTTTACGTATTTTTCATATAAATTTTCTTTACAAAGCACCTAAGGTTCTCTATATTCCATTGACTTCAAATTTATAGGGTCTGTCTCCAGTAACTTTACTTCATTTATAAATTACAAATGATAAATCTCCTTTACTCCCTGTATTGTATTCAGAGAAACCAAGTTTTTTAGGAGAAGAATGAAGATTTCTACGATAGAATGGTCATTTTTTCGAAATATTGGTGTATAAAATGGAAACATATTTACATTTGACTATAATTTTGTATATCGTGTCTTAATTTATTCATTATTAATTTAATTGTAATGGGATTGAAGTAACTTATAGCACGTGTGATATATACAAATCTGTATAAAGTTCAAATATTCATGGTTTAAGAAAAAGAAAGCATTGATATTTATTTTCTTATCTGCAGGTAAAAAGATTTCACGTTATTTTTTTAATCGCGAGTATAGAAACGTTTCAGTTGACCCTATACATACGCTTCATAGACGACACACCGATCATTTGAGCCATCAATAAGGACATGCCAAAGCCAATTCTTAACGTTCGAGCAAGAAGTATTCTGTTTTAAATTATTAAAAAATTTTGTTTACTGCGACCTTCACTCACGTCTACTCTACAATACTGCTAAGTTTCGAGCAAATCAGTCAAACCGTCCGGAAATATTAGTTATGAAATTTTAACAAAGGTTCTTATTTCAATAAGTCTCTATGAATGCACGTGAAATTTTCAAGTAATTAAAAAACGTATAGAAATAAGGGGCGTGATTAAATGGGATTTCGAATAACTTAATGTCAACGAATACAAATCTTTAAAACAGGGCAATGTTTGCTAACTTGGTATAAAAATAGCAGTAGCCATCCTGTTAAGTAAGAAATACAAAGAAGAAGCACGCAGAACTACCTGAATTATTATTAGATTTTTCACAGATATAATTAGGCAAAAAGGGGCGGTGGAGGCATTAATACTCGTTTAATAGTATTTGCAATAACCCTAGTTTGCGCCGTGATCGCGGAGCTTATATGGCTCACGAAAGTACGGTGAAAGAGAGAGATATAGAGTGAGAGAGATCGAGAGGGAGACGTGGGTGGGAGAAAGCGTGAAAGAAGCCAATCACCAAGCGCATCCCAAACCGCAAAAGTAACCTTTACCTCTCTCCTCTGCTGCATCCACCTCTTTTCTCCATCAGCTTGCCAAGAAGGTCAATACCGCTTGCGCTCTATATATATATATATATATATATATATATATATATATATATATATAATCGGGGATTTGGCATTGCAGCGAGCGTACCACGCGGGTCCGGGAGGCGGGGGTGGACCGTATCCACGATGCGGCACAGAGAATTTCGTAGATACCACACACACACACACACACACACACACACACACACATGTATACATCTTTATATATAACGAAGTACTATCTTACCGGAGCGCGTCCTAGTTTTTGGCTCGGCCATTAAACGCTTTTCGTCCTCGATTCTTTCCCGCTATCGGTCAGTGTGGACGAATGCACACGGGTTCAAGAAAAATCGATCGGCGGTAGTTGTATATTATATATTATAATATAATATATATATATATATATATATATGTGTGTGTGTGTGTGTGTGTGTGTGTGTGTGTGTTGTGTGTGTGTGTGTTGTGTGTGTGTAATATATTATACTCAGGGTAGGTTTTACGTGGCAGAATTAGGAATCTGAGGCACTATGTATAGTTTCCTTTAGCTCGGAGACAGAGACAGAGAGAGAGAGAGAGAGAGAGAGAGGGAAGAGTCAGTCGGAAATCGTTTGTGCAGAAGGATGCGCAATGCGGTGTTTTCGGTAGATATATAGGTTTTATTTTTATCTAACAAGGAGAGAGTCGTCGCATGTTTGGGTCCTGGATTCGACTGTAACTCACTGAATCTTTCCCAATATACCAAAATAGAACGTCTGCGCGGTTATTATTTCAGATGCTTTTCACGAAAATAGATATTGTCAATTGCCACAAATCACAGAATATGCTTCGATAAATAATTAAAACTTTCGTAACTGTGGATATCGACTCGTTCAGGAAGCCATGCCACTCAAACAGTTATAATGATAATTTTTTTTTTAAATAAAAAAAAAGACGAAACAAAATATAAATTATATTCTATGCATTATTTGTCATTTTTAAAAGTCCCAAGTCAATAAAAATTCTTATGTTACAATGGACGTATATTTAAAAAAAAAATTAATGCATGTACATAAATAATAGAAAATTCATAAAGTACTTACATTACTTAAATTATTCTAGTGTCCTTACAGTCAAATTTTTAGATGCAGATGTACTACTCGCCGAAATAATTAGAAATGATAATTATGACTTTCGAAAATTACAAAAATCGCATCCTGTGTTCGAAATTAAACGCATGAAAACAGTGAAAATTTCGGTCTTTTTTTGAACTACGATTCCCTCGTAACTTTAATTCTCAATTCTTTTCAACGATAGATTCATTGGGAAGTCTATACGTGAGGAAGAAATATTAAATGTGAATTATTACATATATAAAACAAATAACAATAGAACACTTGTAATTTTTATAATAAATTAAACGAAATGACAATTAACAATACTTCCATAAAGTTAAAAAGCACACGAGTGGAAGGGAAAAAGAGGAAATTGCAGCCAGTCTTCAAATACATGCCATTAATTAATAATACGAGTAGTAACGACTAAATCGAGCTAATGCTTCATATACATACTATGTCCTATCGTCGTTTATCTAAAAACGAGTTATATACATAATTTAAACATTAATCCTTTGAACGTATGCGATAAATTAAGTAAAAAAAAAAAAAATTATTGAAAGTAGTGGAAAAGTATACGATTTTTTCTTATGTATTCAATTAATTATTACCTCTAAAGGACATTACATATAATTAATCTAAGACGTATAGGACGACGGAGACTCTCGAACGTTTTTAAGTGTACCAGTAATACTTTCAGCGTCACTCGTAAACTCTTTTTCGAAAAAGTAAATAATTTCACATAATTTTCATCTCAAACCAATTTTTCTTGTATTATGTTCCATGGCTTTTTCTATTTGTTCTTATTTTATAAACAACTACGTCACCGTTTTCAGTCGAACAAATATTCAAACATATTCAAACGATCGTCCATTGGTCATTCCGTAAGAGCTACAGACGTTGATTGTGAAAAGAACAAAATAGAAAAAAAAATTATAATACGCATGGGACAATTGGATGTTAAGCTGCCACAAACGACGAGATACGAATCGATGCAAGATGCGGGCGACGACGGTCGACTTGCCCCCAGCAGTCAGTGCGCCACGTAAATAGGAATTCAACGAGGCGCTACTATTTCATAAAGTAGGTTGACCGGCGAGGTTTACTGTCTACATTACCAACCCCCACCCCCCCTCCACGAGCTCTGGCGATCGATCCCGCGCGCATCGCGAGACAGCGCCGGGCAATATAATAAGGTTTGTCGGCACTCTGACGTGTGTATGGCCACTTTAAAGACGAATCGACGTAGTTTTATATATATATATATATATATATATATATATATATATATATATATATAGCGGATGTCTTTGTCTACGGTCTATATTTATCGCATGTGCGAGTCGATGTCGCTTATTTCTTTTTATTTTCATACATCCAAGCTTCGTCATTTGCCAAAATCCTTCCTATTGATTTGGAAATCTTTGCGTAAACGATGAAAAATTTTTATTACTTGACGCAATTTCCAAATTTCGGCTGTCACACGTACGGTAATAATTCAATACTTGTATCCAGTATGACATGTAAGGAAAGGTCTCATTGGATAATAAGGGGATCGATTTTGGTCTATATCGAGCGAGGTAATATACCGATTAAATGCCTTAAAGCGTTTTACGATCATAAGATATCCTATATATAGTATTTAAAATGTATTAATATATGAAATAATATTTTGCATACAAAATACAACTTCTCTCTCATTTAATTCGATGTACCATGGGATCATATGGAAATTTCTTCACGAAATCATTAATTATCGAATCGACGAATTGATAACGTAAAGCAAAAAAGTTCTTATTATACTATAGTATTCCTCTCTCTCTCTCTCTCTCTCTCTCTCTCTCACTCTCTGCGCTTCTATAGAATTCGCGCGGGTATGAGAAGGTGGAGAGGGGGCGGCATCCATAAACACGGTCCGATTGAAAATTTGAAAAAGACAAAGTAGAAGAAACGAAACTACGTTTTATCAAAGGGTCGTTCACCGGGCACGGCAGAGTCGATCGGTCGGTCGGTCGGTCGGTCGGTCGGACGATCGGTCGCTTTTTACATCCCCCGCGAATAGAAGTCCCCACTTTTCCGCACGGCAGCGTCCCCGTTTCGTCGCGGTTTTTCTACCATTCGCGAAAAAATACCCGCTCCGCTTTGTCCTCATTCATCGCGCGAATTTTTGCCAGTCGGAATTTTCAACGATTTTACAGATCCGTTAGAATTGTCGAACAATCATGAGCGCCGGCGCGCGTAGGACTAGGCGATGCTCGATCGACCGCTCCATTTTCCATCGAAATGCACGAACAACGAGCGAGTTTCGTTCACGGGGAGAAGTAGTGAGAGAAAAAAAAAACAATTACTTCGTTCCGATTAATATTATGATTAATGCGAGAAAGAAATGTTCGGTATGGCATACCAGACATTTTTTTGTTAATTTAGTAAACCTGGGTAACGCATTACTCTATCGATATCATCACCGTTGCGTCTATGCATATATTAGAATTATTTTGCGACGAACAATTACAAAACTGTCCTGCCACTTCACAGTCTTCAACTCTCGGTCTGAATATCTCGATGCGCGAAAAATCAAATAAAATCAAATTTTTGCTCTTGTTAAAATATTCCTCCGCAGTGGATCAGCGTTATCCTCTTCATCGAGTTGAATGCCATATTTTCCATGACCTAACTTCGCTAAATCACCGTCAACTTAGGGCATGTGTATTTCTATATATAGGATTGAACTTTGGCATCGAGATTTCGTGCGCACATCCACTGTTCGATTTGCCAATCGCGGTTCGCAGCAACCCCCCCCCCCCCCCACTCTGCACAACTGTCGGTACAAAAGACAGCAACGCTAACGGAATTGTAAACTTGCAAAAGTCAACTTCTACATGCTTTACTTATATTTTTTCGTCCGTAGTAACCCGTTATCCGATATTCTCGCTCTCTTTTCCCATGATATACGAATAAACGCGACACGTTACGTTCCAGCCATCTTTCGTATCAATTGATTCAGCGCGCAGCGTATCGTCACAACCTTATCGAAGGCTTTATCCGAATTTTTCCCCCACTGTTTTGGCATCGTTTCTTCGAACCTCCACGGCGTTCTTTCTCGAAAGCGCGTTGAGCGCCGGTAAAATCCGCGGGGCGGCGGGGCGGCGAAAATCGATGACTCGTAAACGAGCACGGTGGCGTTACGGAGGGAACAAAAAAAATTTTCTTCTCTTTCGACCCGCGCGTGTTTAGCGCCGATTCCGTGGGCAAATTGCATAGCGCAAAGGGAATTATCGTAGTGGCGCTTCAACTACGCGCTCGCTATGTGTACCCTCACTTCCGACGAATAATGACCTGAAAAAGGGCATTCGGAAAAATGCCCTCGGGTATTATTATTTACACGTAATTCGAAAGTAAATTTACGGTTCGACTGTGTATTGGTGCAGGTCGAATATAAGAAAATTCCCGATAATTTGACTTTTTTATGAATTATGGGATTTTGAATAGTTTCGATAGGGGCGGGGAGGGGACTATTAAATATCAAATTTCAGACTATATTGAAAATTGCATCGGATATATATATATATATATATATATATATATATATATATATATATAGGTATATATAAATATAGGTATATATATATATATATATATATATATATAGGTATATATATAGGTATATATATATATATATATATATATATATATATATATATATATATATATGTATAGGTTTACGAATTATTGGTTTCTTTCCAATGGTTCCAGCAATTGGCCTTTTTTAGATCAATAGCATTAAGCATCTTGTACTGTTTATACTATATACTTTGTCGAATTTTGCGCTATTATACTTCAAACTGTATATAATCGCTATTAATATAAATAATATCTTATATACATATATACTGTTAAGTTAAGAATATATGGTATATAAAAACGAGCGCGAAAAATTCCAAGTTCATTTATGCGATGTCGTGCGAAATGAATGGGGTGCGAAGTTTATCCAACAAAAAAAAAATCTCAATGCTCGTTAAAAGTGTCCTGGGCTGTCTTTTGATCTTCCTCTTTTTTTCCAGTTTTTTTTATTGTTTATAAATCAGTCGGTGAGAACGAGCAGATGAGGGTAGTGCAATGATGAGAGAGAGAGAGAGAGAGAGAGAGAGAGAGAGAGAGAGAGAGAGAGAGAGAGGAAATCTAAGAAACTTTTAACAGTTTGAAAAATATACAAAATATCACACCACATTTATTTCACAATTATATTCTATTTGTTATGTTTTGGTTTTGTTAACAGCAAATAAAATATCGTTTGCTTCAAAAAACGATAACATTAAGTTCTACAAAAAGAAATCCAGAAGTTTCAAACGCGTGTCCATTATCAAACTAAATGAATTGCTGAGAAATTATAAAAAAACTGAACTTTCTCAAAAGATTAAAGAAATTCCTACTTTTTCAAAATTTTGAAAATGAGCTTTGCGATTATCATCTCTTATATTATATTATATTATATGTATTACATTATATTATATTATATTATATTGTATTATATTATATTTCTTACATTATTATATATTTTAACATTTCTTATATTATTGTTCATAGTACTTGAAAGAATTCCATTGAGTTTTTATATGTGGCATTATTCTTTAAACAACGGTGTACGTTTAAAATCTAACTTGTCTACGGGTCTCTCAATTTGGAAAAATTGAAGTTTTTTTCTTGCCAGATTTAAATTATCATAGAAAAATGCTTGAAAATACCGACGAAATTTTCGTTATTCTACGATAAGATTATTGTAATATGGTACTAAGATATGTGACAAAGAAAAAAAAGTCATTTATATAAGGAAAAAATTCTTCGAATTTTGAATTAAATATAACATCTTTATTGTCTTGCTGCTTTCGTCATATATGATTCTCATTATGATTAGCGATGTAACGTATCCTTACTTTTTAAAGTAATTTGAATATCGCTAAATTGTAATAGGAAAAACAAATTATTTACAAGAAAAGGAGCTTTACTACTTTTTTCATATTTAAAATTATTAGTACTTGAATAAAAATATACAGTCAAGAGTGTGCTGTAAAAACATTGATTTTTCTACCCCCTAAAAGTTAAAAGTTTCCTGGACTTATTCGCATACGAGAGCAAGTGAAACCTTCCCCCCTCCCCAACGAACAAGTAGCTTTCGCGGAAGACATCATCAGCCCGCATAGGCGAAATTACCTCGCCAGAGAGAGAGAGAGAGAGAGAGAGAGAGAGAGGGAGAGAGAGAAAATTATCGAGCTGCCTGCACGCGCTGGCGCCCCACGGAAAGCTCTGCGATCACTTTTTCTTTATTTTTTCTTCCCCGCCCCCCCCCTCTTTTCTTCTTCGCACGTGCTGGCGGTTAGCGCAAGCCTCGGAATAGTAACGAGACGAACATCGCGGGAGAGAAAATTCGCTCGACGGAGGCCGTAAATTTGTGAGTCAGTCACATCATGCTTATATGCGGATGAATAATAAAATTCAGAACGGATTTTCGATTATATTTATGGCTCTTTAACGAAGCACACACACACACACACACACACACACCTTAGCAAAATGAATAATACAACGATTGATTGCAAATTTTGTCATCGAATTTGCGAAGAAATAAATATACAGTTGTAAAATGTAGACTTCACTATGAGCGAAGGGGCTATAGGAATTACTGTTTTATACATAGCAATGTGTTAGTTGCTATGTTTATAAGATGCTATACTTATATTATGAGTACTAATTTATAGAGAGATTTTTTAACACATGGAGAATAGTATTTTGAAGGGGCTGATTTAATTAATCCAACAGGAGGTATAGCTATTTATACGTGTACATATGAAAGATAATAAAGAATTGGAAGGTTTGTAAACTAATGTAGTTTAATAATGCTATAATGATAACAATTCAATCGGATGGGTTAAATAATTTTATCATTAATTTATTTAATATCAATTTTATTCTTTGCTAAAATATCGAATTTTTATATATCGAACGACATGAAATCGAAGCTGAAATGAAAGCTAATTGTATATACGGTTTCAATTTTGAAACATTCATTACAGCCTAAAATTATCTACGATTGAACGCTTTTCTTCGTATTCTACTCGTGTCTTTGACTATAAAGCAGAGAAAATTTATCGATGCATACGCGAAGAATAAATAACCATCGTCCGCAGTTTTCGCTTTCACTTTTACCAATAAAAAAAAAAAAAAAATGATCTCAATTCTCCATTATAACAGTAATTCGTGCATAGCTTACATTATTGGATCAATTTGGTTTGGGCAATAAACTGTAATGTTCCGAGAACGTACGAATAAATTTTGCCAAGTCATGGAGAAAAGTCGTATTGCACGATGAGTGGCAGTTCAGCCGTGAGAGTTCCTTAAAAAAGTCTACGTAAAAGATAATACCGGCAATTCTCCTTCCGTGTAAAATCTCGACAGATTTTTATTCTGCATGGGAAAATGAGTGAGTTTCGATCTCTTCAAATTGATGACGGGGTAGTTTTTCTCTCGGAGAAGTTCCTACTGAATGAGAGGATCTTCTTATTTACAAAAAAAAAAAACACCTTTATTGGCAGTAAATTATTGGTTTTTGCTATGATTCTTTTAGGTTGTTTTTTTTGTTGACATCGTCGACATCAATTTAGAATTTTTTCATATTCGAGAGATTTTTCGAACCGCGCGTTGTTTTTCTATATATATATATATATACATAACACTATAATTAACAAGGATTCTTTATCAGACATGGGTCGTGGATTTGGTGGAAATTGAGCAAATGTGGTTATCTTCGAAATGAGCCCTGCATAGTTTTATCTAAGGTTCTCCTGTTCGTATAATTAGTGATATTTTCCTTCCTGGGAATTAGTAATGACTTTCCTGAAAGTAATTCAGATACGACCTGCTGTTTGAGTAATTTTTTCAAACGACGACTTATTTAAAGTAGAAATGTATCCTGCATGTGTCCATGTGAAATGTCTGTTATGGCAGGTTAATATATATATATTATATATAATATATTTGTGTCTATTCTAGTCAATTATCCCTTTAACATTTTTAATGTGCTTGTTTTGGTATCAAAGTATTGTATATTATTATTGTATATTCATTAATTACCCATAGATTGGTCTTGCTTTCCTCTTCGATATACGTAAGTCCAGCTTCAGTTCGTGGCGACGGATCTGAGACCTAATCCGATGAAAGCTTTTCCTTGAATGAAGGTTAAGGACATTCGATGCCGTCACCAGAAACTGTTTGAGCGGAAATCGGACTGATTATTGTTTTTATGGACGTTCCTGAACGAGAGTCATTGGAAAGTAATCAGAGAATGTTGACTCTGTGCAGTACCTATCAATTCTTTAACCCTTCGAATAAACTTTGCTTGAATTTAATGATGATCTCATTTCTATATATATTCTTCTCGAGGGCGACGATGATGAACGCGAATCCTTTAAATATAGTATTTTGGATAATTAGGTGGGTTTACTTCACTTGGAATCAGTATGCAGTCCTGGCTTAGATTCTTATTGTGCGAATTTACGGATTCTTATCCGATCACTCGATAATCGTTATTATACATACAAACCATATACCGGTGGCGTCTCCTCGCTACTCCGCGTCAGCTATTTGCGTTCGAAGCTCTCGAATTAGTTATGTAAATTCGATATTCATCCTAAGTATTCTTCCTTTCACGACATTATATTCAAAATGCTTATTGCGAAATCCGAATGCATCGATCGGTGAAATTATCGCCCAACGCCGACGCAATTTTTCCATAAAATCTAGACTCTGCAAGGGAAGAGGGGAGGAGAGGATTCGCCGAACGGGTTCGCAGATGTAATGCAATGTGCGCATTATAGAAATCCCACCTGCGTGGGAACCTGGTCGAGCTGTCAAGTGGCGCGATTAAATAATAATCGTCGGCGCATTATACTTTCCCTTCCATATATGTATACACGATCTCCTCGCCTCTAAGGTTACCGCGGTAATCGCGCAGGAGAGACACACTTACGGAAGACTCTCCTTTCTATATTAATGCGCGCGCGCGCGCGCGCGTGTGCATATTGCGATATAATGATTGCATCTTTTTCAGCGCCACCGACGTGCGCGCGGCTCCGTGGCTTCCGGGAATAATGAAAGAAAGTTTCTATGTATATATATATATGTATATATATATATATATATATATATATATATATATATATACATATATATTCGATAAATGACTTTTAAGATTCGATAGAAACGATCTTTGTCGATTATGGGATGAAAATTGGGCTTTTCGAGGTATTGGAGAGCTTCCTTGTACTATCTTGGTTTCGAACCCACATTCGAGGCGAGATACACGGCTAAACGTTTGTTGATTTTGCTACCATCATAACTTAACGAAAAACTCAGGATTAGATCATTACATTGTGATAATGAAAATGTAAAGTATTTACTTATAGCCGTAACTATTACCTAATTTTTGAATACTATATATTCGCAATTCTATTGACCGTCGAGTAGAATTGATTGTTATATATTCATCAAGTGCAACATGTAGAAAGAACATATGGAATAAAATTGTATATATTTTTAGTTCATTTATACAATGATGCAGTTTTCTATAAGTCCACTTGAGAGATTAGCATCTTGAAAAATATTTCTTAACAGTTCTTTTTTTTTCAGAAGAAAATTTAGGCTGGCATTGATGATCTCTTCAATGACACACTAAACTTTCTTATTATCAGGGAGCATTCATCGATAAACATATTAAATTAATCGAAACTGTTTTGAATTATCTTGCTTTTTTCTTGTTTGATTATAGTTACTATTATTTAACAGTTTTCTCATGGATTGTCTAACTGCCAAATAAGACATTCATTATTTAGGTGATAAAAATCATTTGAAATTCATGATATTCCACCTGCGTAGAAATGAAGAAATTTATTATTCGCGCATAAGGCCGGTTTGAAATCGAACATTTAAAGACAAGAATCTTGTCAATAGAGTATCTTAGGCGCTCGACAACGAAAACGATATACGAACGATTTTAAGATTTTTTTTTCTTTCGACGACACGAGCATACCTCGAATAATACTGTTTTCTCTTGCTGTCTTAGTTATCAACGGACGTTTCGTCAATCCGTACAGAGACGGAACACAGATCTCGCGTGTCCGCCGCGAACCCGTGCGCGACGCCGGCCGCTCTCGCGGCTCGGTTTTCTCGTAAGTCTCCGCCGAGTTTCTCCTTCGCTGCTTGCGAGCAAGATATACGTTTGTGTATATATATATATATATATATATATATATATATATATATATATATATATGCAGTATCGGGTGAAACTCTTTCTCTATCCTCGTTAAGCCTTACCCCTCCAGGCATATATATATATATATATATATATATATATATATATATATATACAGACATATCGGCCTCGAGCGTCCGTCCCGCGACCGTATTGTACGGAGCAGCATATCGGACAATTAACGACGATTTTCTTTCTCCCGGCGCGGCGGCGGGCTTGCTGAAATCCATCCGGAAGTCCGTGAGATCTTATCTGAGCTTCCCAACAGCGGAGGAAGCTCGGTCGCCGGAGGATGGTGGGGGGAGGGGGGGGGGGAGGGGTAGACGCTCAACAAGGGTTACTACTGCCTCGGCTTTCTCGCTAAGTTAATTACGTCGGGACGTTGTTCTTCCTCTGTGTGTGTGTATGTGTGTGTGTGTATTTGTGTGTTTTTGTATATACCAAGGCGGCGGTAGATCAGCGATGTAGGGGCGATGCTGGATTTGGATTAATTAGCGAGGACTATATAGCTTCGTAATTTCTTAGAGTTCTTTTTTTGTTTACGATTCGTTTATCTTTTCGTCAATTTATACGGCTATTGAATCGACCATTGTAAAATAATACATCAAAGTAATAAGCGTATAAATCGCAAAACGTTTCTGGCATGAGAGATATAAATTCCGAACGGTGTGAGAGCGTTGACCCACGAAAACTTTCAAAAACCATATCATATATATGTATATGTATGTATAATAATTTTTTATTTTGTTCTCGGGTGAAATGCCTTCACTTTTTAAAAACATCTGTAGAAAAAATAAATGTTGTAACGGTTTATTACATTCTTCATGTATATATTAAGTATGATGATGTGCGAGATATGAAAATTAATTTATAGAGATGAAGAAAGGCGAAGTGACTGTTGCAAGTGTTAAAATAATACTATCAAAATTTTCAAATTTTAAAACGATAAGAGTGTTTCTTTATTGTTTTTTTCTATATTCCACTTCTATTGAACATCTTATAGACAGCTACGAATAAACCAAGTGAGCAAAATATTTTCAACGGACGTAGGCGCATTTGGACAAACAGTTTTTTTCCTCTAAAGGTTAAATATTACACATTTCGTAATCAAAACAGAAAGATCGTGCGTATCCTAATTAAAAGGCCCCTAATAGGTCCTAACCCATTACGTCCTGTTTCGAAAACCGATACCAACCAGAAACGAATATTTTTTAAATTGAATTATAAAACATGATTAATACACTTTATGTAGAAATCGTAACTCATGATAATGATTCCTAAGAACATTATGAATCAGATAATAGTAATTATAAATGAATAAAATCTTATATAAATAGTAGTTTCATCGATTAGTTTACGTTTACGAAAATTTTTTATTTTTCCTAACTTATTTTCAAGAATTTTTTAATGGTTTATTTATTTGAAAAATTAGTTTTTCTTTAATTTGTATCTGTATAATAATTGTTCATGAATAAAAAAATTTCGCTAGTTTAAACAATTATTTTCACTAAAAAAATTATGTAACCCATTTTATTCGACGACTTAGATAGATTATATAGAGGCGTGCGCGTACAATGCTCCCCCCGCTCCAGAGAATTGCCAGCAATAACTTCGGTATTTACATGCATACATATTTGTATTACACGCAGTACTTCATTAAGTTTTGGACAGATTTTTGTATTTTACGAAATTGTGGCAAACCAAGAGATCGAGATGGTTTTACGACTGTTCCTTTGTCTCTCGATTTTTATTGTTGTCGTTTCTCTCGTGGCGTCGATCTTCGCCAATCGGCTCGGCGGAGCGGTCGATTCTCGACGTTCGATTTACGAATGGTCGAATGGCATTCTGACGATCGCCCTAGAAAGTGGCGCGCGTATAAACGTTGATGCTTGGGTTTCGCCATTCTTCGTCGGTTTTCAAGATAGGATCCGCGACAATTGCACGCAGCTCCGGCTGTTGGTACATTATAAATTTAGATCGCGATCTGGAGCGGGCTCGTCTCGGTGCGACAATTAATTCAATATATATATATATATATATATATATATATATATATATATATACTCGTCTATTGTTAGTAATTTATAATTTAATATAATATAATAAATTTGAAGTCGATAAGGGGGAGTCGAATGATCGTGCGTACTAACTCAAATGGTGATCATTCGAGAGAGCATTCACCTTGACTAAGCGATAAATGTTAAATAAATTTTTTATCCTCCGAGCGGATCAAGAGACATGAAAGTGTTAAGTGGAAGATATATATTTACGGTCTATGTATACCAATCTATTTTTTTTCATCCAACTGTTTTTTTTACTTCTCTCGTTATTAATTAGAATCTAGTATATATTCTTAGTATATACTATCTAATATATATATATATATATATATATATATATATATATATATACACACATTGATATGATAGATAAGTTCGATTCCGTTCCACCTAAATTCAGAGAACAATGCCAATTTAAAGTTGTACATATGCTTCAATCCTATCCAGTCTTGCAATAATAATGATTCCTAGAAGAAAGACTTATCAAGAAGAGATAACTAAATTTGCATTTTTCAGTTTAATTAGTTGATGCGATGTAGAATAATTTCCTTCGTTTCGTAAATGTCTAATACCGTAAAAAATGTTACGCAGAAAGGAGATCGTATACAAATAGGAACATTTGGAATGCTGAAAATGTTTCCATTTCCACGTCGTTCGTCGATTTTTCGGAAATGCACGAAAGTTGAATATATTTAGCGTAAGGGTATAATAAACCTTGTTTAACAAAAATTTGTAAAATACGTATCATTTTCTTTGCAATAGAGCCAATTTTGCTCGATCGATAAACATTCGTCCATCGGGCATCCCGTTGTAGCGTCAATTAGTTCTTATTGAAAGATTTGTTACGTGATTTGGTTCTGTCTTAACATGTTTTACGATATTTTTTTAAGAATCAAGGTGACAGTGGAATAAGATTATGTAGCTTGACAAAATAATTTATTAATCTAGTACTGACTATATATATATATATATATATATATATATATATATATATATATATTTATTTATATACTATTATTTCGACGTTATCGTTCCGCTTTGTATTCTAATTTGCTCGCACGTTATTTTCATCCAATTCAACGAGAGATGTATAGTTTTTTAGACTCTGGAATGGAATAGGAATTCGCACACAGCACCGAGTAACGAGGCCAAAGAAAGCGAAGGAGGCGATGAAAAATACCCTCCACCTTCCCTCCGCGTCCAGAGTAACGGCTCAGCCCAAAACGGCGGCCTGGCCAATTGATCGATATTACCCAAAAACAATCGCACCGGCTGTCACGCATTATATATGCTATATTTAATGTGGAAATTTTCGTCACTCCCCCTCTCCCGGGGTTCCAGCGCCCGCTGGTCGCGTCCGAGCTCGATCGTCCTGAAAGATTTCTCGGAGCCTTCGCAAAATTTCCGGGCTCCCTCGTGCGACTTTATATATACATAATAGAGTCGCTCGAGATACGAGGTTACTGCACGGAGAGAAACAGAGAGGAAGAGGGAGAGAGAGAGAGAGAGAGAGAGAGAAAGGGAGAGGGGAGAGGGTCAAAAAACCGCAGATGCGCGAGATCGCGGAGAAGGAGGCACGCGTTCGCGAGCGCGTTCCCGCGCCCTCTTAACGGAACGTACACACAAACACACACACAGACACACACACACACACACACACACACACACACACACACACAGATATATATATATATATTTAAAGGAATGAAGCGCGGTATACGGAGGCGCGATAACGATCGTTATATACACAGTTCTTCCGCTGGAGGTCTCGACGTGATATCGGCGCGGGACGCACGCGCGTAAATCGGGATCGGGACGATTTCTGTGTCGAGGACATAGCGCGCTTATGGAACGTCGGCAATAACGATTCCTTTTCGTTCGGTCATTATTTTGGAATGGAATTCACTGGACGTCATAGAGGTATGGCTTTTATAGACGCGTTTTGCTTAACAAAGAGAATATTATGTATGCGGAAATTTAAAGGCGTTTCTACAAATGCTTTCTTTGAAAATACAGCCGAATTATTGACTTTTAAGAACAAAGCGAAAGCGAGGGAGAAGAAGAGAGAAAACCGTTTCTGTACCTACCTATATACTACCTTCTGTATTTACCTATAAAAAAAGAATCTATTCTGCGTTAGCTATATAGAATAAAATGGATATTTTTCGAGGTTTCGAGATTATGTGACATCAAAATATTTGTTTTCTAACAAGAAGGACGTAGTCTAATACAAACTGCTTCACACGCATTCTCTCACACGCACACACACACACACACACGCCCGCACGCGCACGTACTTAAAGTCATTAATGGGGCCCATTCGGAGGGTCCATATTTATGCCAAGCCTTTCATACCAATTTCGGTCTATTTCAGGGTTACATGTTACAGCTTTGCAGTGCATTAAGTAGAAACAAGATGTAATGCATTTATTATATAAAGTGATGTGAGCATATAGACGTAATACAGATTATAATGTTACAATTGGAGTTGTACATTTTGCATACGCGTTTTGAATAGGCGCAGTATAAAATTTATTGTTTAGTATACAGTTGTTGAACAAATTTGAAAATCATCGTAAACACTTTCCAAATATGGGCCTATGACATGGTTGGTTAACGAATATATATAACGATAACGAATATATATATATATAAATATATCGTTGACAACCTGTGGATACTTTCGGCATCGAAAAACCAACAGGAGCGCGAAGGTTTTTATGCGCCCGTGCGCATGAGAGGCTGATAGCGCGAGAATGAGCGAGTATACGATGTTGGATCGGGTTACGAAATCGGCGGGCGCCTCTGTACTCGTGCGCGGCTCCGTGCAGCGGCGACCTTGTAACCAAAGAAACGAATATGTGAGTTGGTCGCATCTAAAGGGCGCCCCTTCTCTCGCGTCACGAGCTCGTCGCGCGCTCTTGTCGGTAACGTCACGCCAGAACGCCGAGAAACACCGGCGGCGTTCGGTTTAGTCGCGATGTGCGCAAAAAAATTCGCACGCGTAGACAGTGTCCCTCGTACGATTGAATACACTGTAGCGGTTGGGTAATGAACGCGGGAAGTCGAATGCGCTGATGCTTAAATGCATTTTGGAATGTTTCAGCTCGTTTTTTTTTTTTGTTGCCATCCCCTTGCACATCGCAAGCAATGACGGATGATCCACGCAGTTATGAAAAATTAAAGAAATACGTTGGTAACTTGAGTCTATACAGATTTGGGTTTTATAAATTTTTAAAATTGGAATTTTCTCAACAGAGGCTCATTTTCACTTTTTCTTTTTTGATATATCAATTTACAGATAAAGCTTGGAATCTCGCCGTTGGATCACTTTTCTTCTATTGGCTTGGGAAAACGCGATATTTGGATTAATCAAAAAAATGAGACTTTTAAAATTCTTTATTTATCATAGATACGAAACTGTTTATGCATTTATAACGCACCCGGAAATTCTTTTTAACATCGAGAACAGCGAAAATGGTAAGGGATGGATCCGATCCGCGACGAATCTCCGCTTCCCTCGTCAACTTTTGGCCCCGGTTTAATTCGCATGGCCAAATCGAATGGTACTGTGAAATCGGCGAGAACAGATCTTGTTCGCTTCTCATTGCTATAGGTTTCGTTATTGCTGTAGCTAGTGAAGACATTGGGATCTATAAACTATTACATTATTCAGCCCTCTCCCCTAAACTGTATGCAGTTCTGAGTTAACTTCGATGTAGTATTACGTCATACAAATAACAATATGGATTTTTTTATTATTTACGTCTATCGAATCGAAATGAGTACAAAAATTACATCTGGTGAAACGTGACTCCCCCCCCCCCCATTCAAATTTCCCATTCATTTTACTCATTGACGATAGTCGAAAAATAAGAAATATCGTATAGATGACATGCATTTCTTGATAGTCTAACACTAGATAGTCGTGTACGAAGGGGCGCGGAGGGTCAACAATCGACAAAGTTATCAATACAAATGTATATGGAAAAATTACTTGTACTCTATTTCTGTGAATAGGAAGTTTTTTTCCCATTCGCGTGTATAAAGAAAATTTTGAATATTTAAAGTAGGTACATTAGTTTAGAGAGCGAGGCCTACGACATCGTCTCGGCCGAATAGAACGACTTTAAATAAAAAAGTCGTAATAATACCGATAAAAGTAATTTACAGAGCGATGGCTCGAAATCAGCATTATGATACTCATATAATTAAAGAATGTGAAAATATCAAACATATCTGATTGGAAAAATTATGGAATTTTCTTTCATTGTTTTTTCAACATTTAAAAATTCAAAATAATCTTTATTCCAGTTGAAATTAGATTTTTGTAGAAAATTCTAAAAAAATATCTCCGTGAACGATTTTACTGAAAACTTTGATTGCATCTTCGTTTTATCGTCGCAGACGAGCGCGCGACTCTAGGAATCAGTCGAATTCAGTTTTTCAAGTGCGGACAGTCGATTCTGTCTCTCTCTCTCTCTCTCTCTCCCTCCCTCGATCTCTCCATTGGTCCGGTAGAATATTCAAATACGAAATAAAAAAAAATGAGTCAAGTTTAAGAGAAAATATTATTTTTTTTTTTTATATATAATATAATATTAGATTTTTCTCTCTATTCCCATCTCATTGCCGAGGAAATAACTGTGCTCGTAACTTAGCAGCGCCCGTATATACCTCATTGTCAGTTATTTTCATACCTATAATGGCAAATCCCCTCCAAATTCCAAAGATGAAGATCCGAGCAACGAGTAAAATTTCCCGAACTATTCAGGGACACCGGAGGATCGAAAATACCCTTTGGAAAAAGTATCGTTCCCGTAGCATCGGTTTTTGGGTTATACGAATGTTACGGTCACTCAAAAAAGACCGACAAATATGTTTCTTATACATTTTAATCGATAAAATTTCGTATTTTATATATATGAAAACTAAATCGGTGAAATAGCAAATCCCCTCCACCTGATCTAATGACCGATGAACACGAGGGCAGGTATTACGTAGAAATTCGCACGGAAACGCATACGCGTCGAACATCCCCCTCTTCTAAGAGAAAGAGGTGTCTTCCGCACAATATATATATATATATATGTATACACTCTGAAACCTCTTGAGGGTGTTGGCACGTACACACATATCTCCTTCTATCGCGCATTATCTCGTCTTCCCCGCTCTCATATACTCTCGGCTTTATACAGGGCTCCTCTTCCGCCTTCTCTCTCCTCTCTTCCTCCTCCTCCTCCTCCTCCTCCTTCTCTTCTCTGTCTTCTTCTTATTCTTACCTTCCATATTATGGAATCGCGCGGGTGCGCGCGGGGGCGCGCACGCGAACACAATGCAGCGTTCTCGTTCGTATATATATATATATATATATATATATATATATATATATATATATATATATACAATGAAAAGCCCGCGTGAAACCGTTAGTTTGGACGCGAGAGTCAACTTTATCGCCGATCGAGCGATACGTATAATGTGTATGTGTGTATATATCTATATATCTACATATATATATATATATATATATATATATATATATATATATATATATATATTGATATGAATTTTAGTCACGTGCGTTGTAGGTAGGGGCGGAATTGAACCTTTGGAACTCGTTGCTTTACAGGAAGGAACATTGCATAAGAGCGCCGTTGATGGTATCTCGAAATCTTCTTCCTTTCCTTTCCGGTTTTTTTTCTTTTTAATTTATTTCGATAAGTTTTTTTTTTTACTTTTTCTGACACATTGTGAAGTGAGTCTGCTTCGAGGCTGTACCGTTTGAAATTACATGTACGTTTTCTTAAGCTATGGAGTCAAAAGTTACCGTTTCGAATGGGTTCTATGGTTATTCTATCAGCACATTTTATTTTGAGAAAAAAAAAGATCACTTTTGTTGAATAACTAAATATAACGTTTCTAATGTTTGCGCTTACAAAGAGATTTTCGAAAATATATCGCATAAGTGCGGCACTGAATAGAACAATCGAGAAAATTAGAAAAATATAATTAGAAGTAGACAGTAATCTGCAGTAACCAATAAGAAATTACCACTTAAAGAAAAAGATTTAGTGTTGAAATTTCTTATTGTATAGGGTTGTTATTCAGTCTTTAAATTCCATTATAAAATTAGAGATTTTCGCTAAAAGAACAAATTCTCTGACTCCGCGATCTATTAAATTTAATTATTTGCAAATGGGAGATAGTTAGGATATAAATCTCTAGATGGCCAATCTTGAATATAATGCGTAATTCACGTAATTCGTTTCATCGAATAACAACAACAACAACAACAACAACAAAAATAACAATAAGAAACATTCATTGTGCAAATATCTATAACAACCTAAGCGATCTAATTTCACATTTAAAATGTTGTATTGACCCGATTTAAACGCAGATTTACGATACGCAATTTCACGAATGAGAACAAAAGCATGAAAAAATATAGTCTGCGGTCCCGCATCTGCGCAGTTTATCAAACTTTTCCTTCCCTCGTTCCTGGCGCCACTTTAAAAATTGCCCTGACCACCGACTATTATGAAACTCGCTTTCATCCGAGCGCGCCTTATATTTCGAAAACGGCGCTTAATCACGCCTCCCTCTCGACCCCTTCCCCTTTCTCCACGGCATATTTCAGGTTCATTCATCACGCGCCTTCCTCCCTCCCCTCCCGCCGCGCGGTCTCCTGCCGCAGCCGTGCGTACCTTCCCACTTCCCCCCTCCCCCCCGCCGCCCTAACGGTGGAGAAATTTTCCCTTTTTCCCAGAGATTTTAACTACACCCCCCCACCCACCGCCCCGCGCGCTATTCCACGCCAGAAGCCATATAAATCAAGTCCATACCTAACCCTTTCGTATTATGTGCATGTATATACACACTTCGTTCGCTTCGCGCAAAACTTTTCTCTCGCGCCTAAACGCCTCTCGTCGCGCGGGTTCGAAAAATCTTGAGAGAGCCAAAGAGAAAGGTGGCGGGGGGGGAGGGGGCGCAAGAGAGTCATATCGTAGAGCCGAGGAGCCGCTAGCGGGTAGCGATTAATTATAAATAATTAACCCGCGCGCGGGCGCGATTCTTCCATCTTACTCCGGCCCGCTCGCTCGCGTCGGGCATTGCTCGCTCGCGAGGCTTAACGGTAATGCCCTCGGGCCGCGAGGCTATTGTTCGGAGGAGGCCTCGCGCGCGATAGAACTGCGGCGCAAGGATAGAGTGGGCGAGGGCACGAGAAAGACCGTGGAGAAACAGGAGAGAAGCGCGGTCGAGTTCGACGCAGTTGATAGTTGCGCCTGTCGTATCGACGAGAGAGCGACGTTATGCCCCATTCGGAGCCGGCTTCTTTTCACATTTATCTATTCTTTTTGATTCCATCCCCGACACGTCCCCACCTCCATGTGCGCTTGAGCCCTCGAACGGCTCGGTTCGGGGGCTTATTATTCTCGCGGCTCCGACACGAATGAATCGCCCGTGCGGCACGTGGCGTAAAGCACCGTCAAAAGTTTTAAACCGCGCGCGTCCTAGAACGGCGACTTGTCATGACTTTGGCTCATCCGTTCGAAATCTAATAGTGAAAATAAGTAAAACGATCTAATGTTCGCTTTAATAATACTTCGATTTTCCTTATATTTTTTTTTTAGAGCGCGTCGAATGATTAGTCTCTATTTTCGAATAATAGCATTGTCAAAAAATCATTCCTTAAATCGTGAATAATTTTCAGACATATGTGCATGCCGAGAAAGCACGTGCACTGAGAAAAACTTTTCGAACGAATAATGCCGAATTACTCCGCCACGGAATCGCGGACTATAAAAGTCTTAAAAAAAAACCATCGTATTTTTTAGAAATTTTTATAAGCGAAACGTTGGTAATTCGCGTTGTTAATCGAGTAAAATTTATCAGGGATTATGGCAGTTTTTTAGACTTTTAGAGTCAGCGATAAAATTATCACAGAGGGTGGTAATTTTTACCGGAAAATTTTCTCAACCTGCACCGATAGACCACAATTCATGTCTCAGTATACGACCAAATAACCGAATTATGCATTTATAATAAAACCGGCGTAGTATTTAAAAATCATAGCTTTCAGAAATACTTGTATAAAATACCTCACATCACGCAATGGCTGTAAAAATAATTTCATATTATAATTATTAGATAACGCGCGCACTCGCGCGCACATACATACGTATATAATTTGAATGTTCCTGGTTTGAATACCTGGTGCTCTGTCGACCGTTGATAATAATAATCGAATTAGACTGTGATTGACAATTTTCCTATTAGTCAGCAATTTAGGACGGCATTTTTGAAGCTCGCAAGTATGGGGTCACACGAATGTGTTTTTTTCTTCTATTATAATTATAAAATAATAGAAATATCGTATGCGCGCAAGTAATGTACTCGCGCAGTAGTTGCTGATTGATCCATTCACCATACGTGCAATTTACAAACGAATACTCTCCGAGTTTGAGGAGCTACCTCCTATATATTTTTCCATTTACTCATTTTACTACCCAATGTGTGTGTGTGTGTGTATTGATTTCCGTTTTACTACCTCGTCCGTAAAATCTAAATTACTTTATGGAAAGCGAATTAACTACTCAGGCTTCGAGTTCGCGGAGGGTTTAAAGATTTTTCCTTTCTTTCCCTCCCTATTTTTGTTTTTTGCTCGGCCCGGCAAACAGGACTCGAAACCATCAACAAGAGAGGTTTTATCCAGTTATTTTATTAAAGCCCAGAGTACCAAATCAATGGGCAGGAGGTGCCGGAATTAGCCAGAGGAACGTTTAAATTTTACACCCGATTACCCTGAATTAATCTTGCGCTAATGAGACATTTTAAAAAGCTTCCGCATGGATATTGATAATGTTGGTGCACACTTAATGCGTATACGCTCGGGCTTAATGTATATAATCAGTATATAATATATATATATATATATATATATATATATATATATATAAATGTATATCTATTTGAGGCCTTCGATAACTCGATCGCTAGAGCGAAGCACTGGTGCTCTAAGTTCAAATCCTGGTCTTAGCACAAGCCAATTGACACAGGCACCGCTCTAATAATGTACATGTGCTTTGTTTACAAACACATCGTAGGCCGTAACTGATTGGAAGCGGTATTGGGAAGCATAAATAGAGCGACGTTAAATAACATAATTATATATATATATATATATATATATATATATATATATATATATATATAATATAATATAAATCCCCAGCAGTATGTAAACCGATAGCTCCTCGCGCTGTACTTTACGAGTCGTTTGCGAATTTTTATTAAGGGTTCTTTGTCTGAAACAGGAAGATATTTATATATATTTATATATACTTACCTCTTATTCAATATACATTCGAATGTTCTTGATATTTAATTATGGATTGGTGTGTGCAGTAAACTTTCAGTGAAATTCCTTCGCTTCGTATGATTATGCAGGTCTTCTGTCTATTGTTGATCAATTTCTGTTTATTTTTTTTTTAATTTTTACGTATAAGCTAAACTTGAAAATTGGTTCCGTTTAGTTACTAATTGATATTGAAATTAATATATTCAACCGTTGTTATACGGAAATAATAAGGCGCGTTAATTTTGCGACGTCAATCTTTCGTCAATTTAATGGATTTCTTTCTAATTACATGATATCTGCGATAGCGAACGATAGCTATAGGTGTAGGGCACGACCGATTGTAATTAAATAATTAATTAAGTATCGAGATCATTTTATCAAAGTACGATGCTTCTACGTATGTAGAAAAAGAGCCTTCAAACTACATGAGCCCAGTTTTTTTCCACTCTACTCAGATGGAAGTTGTTTACTTTAAAGATAAGTTATACTTACCTCATATATCTGATATATATATACATATTGCTTTTGCCTTCGATCCCTCGCGTATGTTCATTTCCATTCAAAACATAAATATAAATATAAACATACATGTTTTCATCGTATATACTCCATTATATATATATATATATATATATATATATATATATATATATAACTTACTCAGCCTTTGCTTCTTAAATTTCAGGATCCTTAAAGCTCTGAAAAAATGGGTCTGGTGGAGCGCGGAAAGGAGACCCCGGACTTGGAGGCCCCAAGGCCGGGAAAATCGAGAGACCTCTTTGGCGTGCAGCTTGAGGTAAGCGCTAGATATTTTACTTAATCTTCTTATTATAAATATTAAAAAACTGAAAAAAATTATGTGTGTGTGTGTGTGTGTGTGTGTGTGGTACGATTTTTTTCAATGATTTTAGAATTTTCGTATTGGTTAAGCGTTGCTGAGTTTAAAAAGTATTAATACTCGTTCTAATTTTTGTTCAATAATTTGTAAAAGAAAAATTGATAGCCTGTTAATTAACAAACCTATTCATTATCGATCGCAAAACTAACTCGTAACTAGTTGATGATTTACTTATACACATTATTATTTTCTGTCACGCGTGAATCTATTTATCTGTATTTAAGTAATGCATTTATGTTTAAATTGACGCCTCAAGATGAATCTAATCAAATGTGTATCATTTATTCGTACTGAAGCTCGTAATTAACTATATTTAGCCATAGCCTCGAAGTACATAAGAGCACGCGTTATTTATTTAAATATGTAATTATCATAATTGTAGTCGTAAAATGAACACTTTTGTTTATCGAATGAAAGATGAGTCATTAATGAGTGAAAACAGAATAGTTTCTTGTATAATAAGCAAATAAATGTGGATTAAACCATGTGGGTATTTGTCCATTGCGTGCTAGGCAAGACGAGCTGCGTCTGACTTGTTTTTCCATTACTACTGCGCGTGTCCTTCGCGTGCGTGAGCCGTTAATCAAATTAAGCGTAAATACGCGAGGCTCTCGTTATTCTCTTAAAAGCAGTCAAACTACTTATGCATCCTTGTACTGTTATACATACTCGTGTAGACTGCGTTCCATCCCCGAGTAAAATCTGTAACTATCCCTCGATCCTAAAAGTTATCTCGCGGGGGACAAAACTGGTTCTTGAAACGAGCGAGATTATTGAAGTAGGCATGTATATATATATATATATATATATATATATATATATATATATATATACATACAGATCTTTATATATATCGTAAATCTCAATATTTATTCACACCGTGGGAAAATCAGAAGGAGGAAAGAACTCGATATATTTTAATGTATTGCTTATAATATATTTAGTGCTTTGAAGAAGCGAAAATTCCACGCACGCACATACGCACGCACTTACACACGCGTACTCACGCACACAGATAACTTTTAATCATTTCATCGAAGGGTAGTGATGTTATACATTAGTAAACTTATGGTTTTAAGAGTTTGTTAAGGTATATACAAGTATAAAAACAGTTGAATATATGTTAAACAGTATATATATATATATATATATATATATATATATATATATATATATAAATATATATAACGACCACTGAAATCGACTTGAATGAAGACCAAGGTAGATTAGTATACTGTATAATACGAATATGATATATCATCTTTTTTCTTCTCGGTTGATCCTATTGCCATTTCTTGATACACGTAGTTTTTTAGTCGTTGAATATTTATATCCACGGAAAAGTACGCCATAGTCGGAAACGCATTCATCTGTATGATAGATTGTCTGACATCGCGTAGATTTGCGAAAGGAACCAGTCCCTGATTTTGATGAAATATTTCGTGTTCTAATGTTTTCGGCTTATTACGAATATCGTCGTCTCTTTTGACCGCAACGAATACTCATTGATTCATATATTTACTTATTTAATTATTGAATATTTATTACATTTATTATTTATTACTGAAACATTAATTTTTTTATCTAATATTTGATATTTTAATCTTTATTGTTTAGTAATATTTCTTTTTAATTTACTAATTTTAACGTTACAATTAATAATTATTATTTAAATTAAATTATGGATTTTTAATTTAAATGAAAAACAAGCTTATTATCGTGCAACATCGGTGGTCGATCTGCGCGTCGCTCGTTTTACAAAAATCGTATACGAAACTCATACAAGTGCGTTAGATCGGCGTACACGCTCCGTTCGTGCGTGAGCGATACCACTCGTTCGCAAAATCAGATTTCCTTCGCACTCGTTGCCCGATAGCTTATTTAACGATTTTTTTTCTTTAAACTTTCCGATTGAAAATTCGATAAATCGTCATTTTTATAGGTTAAATTACGCCACAGGACGCTAGAAAATCTAACGTTTAGATAAATTTTTTTTGAAATTGATAAATTTAGAAAATCGGCATGATCGATAATTCGGTACATTGTTGCCTCGCTTCGAACGCAATCTTGGACTCGTCGGTATTCAGAGTAAGAAAAGAAGAATAATAACAAATAAAACAAATAAAAATTCTATTTCATTATGCAGCTTCCAGTCGTGATTTAGCAAATTGCGGCCGAACGACGAGCGAGTTATTCAGCGCGATCGCAGTGAGGAATATAACGCCGCGCGCTTATACACATAATCGACCCTCATTCCAAAGCCATAATCGCCCTTGGCAAAAAAAAAACTCGCGCGCCTCGTAGCGAAGCCGATATATATATATATATATATATATATATATATATATATATATATATAAATGCCATCGTTGAGAAAAAATAAGAGAGAGAGAAAGAGAGAGACAGACAGACAGACAGAGAGAGAAAGATAAAACTGAAACACAAATGTTCATCGACACACACTTCCTCCTACATCCCTTTCTTCCTGCAAAGTATATAGAAACCTTGAATCTTCTTTCTTTTAGCGAAGAAATCATGCTATATATATATATATATATATATATATATATATATATATGTATGTATGTATGCATGTATGTATATATGTATATAGTATACTGAACTAAGCGGTCGACGGCACATTGGAGAGCATTACTTTCACCCTCTGTACTCGCAGAATTCTTTTTGATTTGCGCATCGAGGCGTTCAATGATCATGAAAGTGTGGCTTTTTCTCTATGGACGTGTGAGAAATTAGGAGGGAAGGAGAGCATAGGTATGTAAGTAGACCTTGTACGGGTATATATATATATATATATATATATATATATATATATATATGTATATATATATGTACATATATAAAATTTCGAGTTCAGCATGTGTCATCATCGAAAGTTTTTAAGAGACTTTCAACCTTATTGGATTGCCTGTAAAATTGATTGCGTTATATTATACTGTTATGATTGTTTTTAATATATATATATGATTGCGAATTGCGAATTGCTGCGCAGTTAAATGCTTAACGATCTGGGGTGTTAGGACGAAGTGAAGAATATACCTGAGAGAAAGTATAGCTGATGTACGTTGAAACGAATTTCCCGAACTGGCGTCGTTTATATTGTACTTAAATATGTAAGTGCAGAATTTAAACGTGATCGTAAATTCTTAATATTATATATATATATATATATATATATATATATATATATATATATATATAGACCACTGTGCTGTTTTCTTTTAGAACATAATTTTTAAAATAGAGATTAGGGTATTTTAACGGACTCAATATAAATATGTAACGAGATTCCTATGTAATATGCAGTGTAGGACTAATAAAATATTTGCCATATACAAATATTTTATATCATAATGCCCATAGAAAGTTTCTTTTAGGCAAAACTTATTTAACGCCATTTCTCTCTAGAGAACAACCTGGTAGAATATTATTAAATAATAGAAGAGTTCACGCACCTTATTACATCGGCAATAATGAAATTCAACTTAATTGAAATTTAACAAATTAAATTCTAACTCGAATTTCTGGTCACGTGAATCCTTAAAAGAGGGACGAATAATGTGCGATGCTAAGGTGTAGAAAAATGTTTACAGTAGAGGGCTTTTAGTAGATGAAATAAGATTATTATGATAACATTATACCATTTTACGACAAAAACACGTTTGAAAGTTAACGCCAATCCTATTTATCGTAATTAATCGAGCGCAAGTGAATAGCGTAATATGAAATATCGCCCAGTAATAACTACTACAGATTATTACTATCTGTTCTCGTCTTCTGATGATATTATACATTGTCACAATTGTCATATGACTTATACGAAATACTCGTATGAAAATTTACTATGTACAATACGTCACATCCACTATTGAAACTATATATCCAATATCGATTAAAATTCAAGGATTTAATTTTACAGTGCACAAAGACAATAATAACTGTTACGGAATTTCAATATTTTTGTCTTCTTTCATTTTTAATTTCAATTCCATTTTCCTACATCCATTTTTTCATATATATTACTCTCCAATTTGCGCCAAAGAAAGCGAATCGGCGACTCTGACCGTACGCGCGAGCAACTCTTCGGTCAACCGGGGCAAACTTTATATCCACGGGTCCGGTGGCGCAAAATGAATTCTCTCATCCGGACATAACGAATCTCGGCCAAACAAAGAAATGTATATATATATATATATATATATATATATATATATATATATATATATAGGAACAGTGGGTAAACCGCTCTGACCTCCTCCGCTTCTCTCCTTCGTATTGGACTAATTTCTCGGAAAATTCCCGCTTTCCACTCTTGACGGGTGCGCACACCGGCTAACACTGTAATATAATCCGACTTCACTCTCTCTCTCTCTCTCTCTCTCTCTCTCTCTCTCTCTCTCTCTCTCTCTCTTCCTCTCTTTCTCTATCTTTTCTCTTCCCGCTCTATTTGCCCTATATATATATATATATACACGAAAGGAGGCGGAAAAATTCGCACGTCCCGACTGCGCGGGCATAGCAGTCCTTATTTGCCGAGTCTCCCATTTTTATACGTACCTACTCGATCGTTCGCCATCTCGACTTCGATCTATATAGTGACTGACGCCCATGCAAAGTTTAGGCTGCAGGCTCATAGTGCCTATTGATGATTAGTTCGATCGGGACGGGTATCTTTTTACGCACTGCAGCGGGAACGAAGCGGGGCGGAGAAGGGACTTAACCTCAAACAATTCAAGCCAATCAAATGTTTTCATCGTTAGGAAAAGGAGGAGGAGGAGGAGGAGGAGGGAATTGTTAAAGCGGATGAAATTTTTATTAAAATTAATTATTCTAAAATTGAGACATTTTTAAGCGATTGTGCATACCGTTATGTAGGCTTTATTTGATATTTTAAAGCTTTTCAGAGATAGCTTGGTCAAGATGTAATCGGTCGGAATGAAGCGTTTCTGGGCATTGTTTTGAGACGCCCGAGGCGCGGCATTTCCTCGTTCAATCGAACAGATATACTTTACTCGCTTCGTATACACGATGTGTTTCCGACACACACACCCACACACACACACACACACTAACATATATATAAGAAGCAGTATAGTAGTGCACGAGTATGTTTATATTTACAAGTAAATGTATGTGTGCTTTTCGCATTTAGTTTTTACTGTCTATGTGCAAATATTAGTCGGACAACATCAACAATGGGTTATTGAAGTTATTCGATTTTCTATGATGGAAAATGAGGAGATATCGTGTAAGACATTGTACATTCAGTCGTTTATCGATCTCGTTCTATTTACTTTATTCGGCTGTTGCAATATTTTTTCATTCATTTAAATCCACCTAAAATTTTGATTTATGCAATTAACACTTAAACAGATCATCCATACCAAAACGATTGTATCTATTGTTTTAATAAAAAAAAAATGCAATTTTCAATAAACAAAATTTTCTTTCTCATTCTCGGGTCCAAATTATGACCAGAACTTTTTTCTTCGAGAAATTGAAAGTGTCATTATAACAATATGCGTATTGTCAATGTTGATAATTCATTGACAGTGTTCACGGTAACAATACAACAGAATCTTAATAATCTAGAAAAGAAAATTCAGAAACAAATTTCTGAATTTTGCGTTTTTTACTATTTTCACAGTCAATCGAGGTTAACGATGATTTCCAAAAAAATTCATCAGGTTCGCGAGATCGAATCGAACAGCGCTGGACTCAGTGGCAACGAAGGAAATCCTTGTCTACCCCCCGAATTGCGATATGTGGCACGCAAACCAAGACATACTCTGGCTTATTAATTCCTCTCGCTTACTTTTTGTTTTAAATTGTTCGTGGCTATAACTTTATTTACTAAAATAAACGAGCGCTTACAAAAATCCCAACATTACTTTTGTAAAAACTTTCTATGCACGATAGTACGATTTTCAATATTTAAATCGATACTAAAATACTTAGTCGTTGTGCTTGTTGGACGAATTATTAATTTTATCCATCTAAATCTCTTTTTCTATTTACACCGTTACTAATATAAGCTAAAAATTCTTTGCCATCATTCCTAATTGCATCTACCGACTCTTTTATATATCTAACTTCTTCGTCGCCCATTAACCGACGTCCCACTGTGTCTCTCGATATCTGGAACAGCGTGTATGTATGCGTGCGTGTGTATATGTGTGTATACGTAGATAAGGTGACAGGGTGGAGGCAGCACCGGTATCCAATAATCCACGGGTATAAGCGCGGCGACGGTGAGAATGAAATTTCAGCTCCCCGCGGGATTTATAGAAAGCAGCCGCCAGTTAAATCCCTCGCCTTCCTCTATATATATATATAGCGTTAGAATATCATCTATATATGGAACACTCGGGTGTTATACATGTGCATATATATATATATATATATATATATATATATATATATATATACATGCACACTCTTACACATATACAGCTCTCGTATAATAAATTCTCTCGCGACTCTAGTATATTTATATAAGTCGCGGACGTTTAACGTAAGGATGAGTGTGTGTGTCTATGTATATATATATATATATATATATATATATATATATATATGTATATAGTGTTCACCCTTCGGCTGGGGCGCTGCGCGCGACCTAAAAAGAACGAGCGCGAAGGACGCGCGTTTCCGCTTCCCCTCCTCCCTTCGCGTCTGGATACAGGTGCAGTGACCGATGCGCGATCGCCGATTTCGTCGTTACGTATATATATATATCTATATATATATATATATATATATATATATATATATACGTCGTTATACAAGGTGTTTTCGTTTGAAAGCTCTTCTTTATCATTCATTTTCGCATCCATTATGATTGCTCCAGCGATACATTGAGCCTGTTTGGGAACACAACTATGGCTCAAAAAGTAAGCGTGTAAAAAAAAATAAACGAATAAATCTTTCGATCATTCAACAACGATCATTCGACAAAATGATCTGTCTTCGAAACTTGATAATTTTGAAAAGACTATAGCGAAGTATTAGTAAAACGTCACTGTCGGTCCAGGCCAGTTGTTCGGCCCGATAGCGAGGATTATTACCATTTTCGTAACGACGACGACGATATCTCGAGAAGAGTATTGACTCGAAGCTTTTTTCCTCCTTTAATTGGAAAGAAATTAAAAAGATATGACTTTCGGTCGACAATTCGGTCCAAGGTTTGGTATTCAAAAGTGAAAAAAAAGAAGACAATCGAGAATAGATCGAAATCCAATTCTACAGCGCGCAATTCGAACGAAGCCGAAAACCCAGATGAGTCCGTAAAAAGGAAAGTAGACTCATCGGGCCTCAACAGGGCCCACGGGCTCCAAGTTGATTTATTAACTCGCACACGTCGTTTTGCTCTCCTAGGAGCACCGTCTCTCTGCTCTTCTTGCGGCACCGCTTAAAGCGGCACTTCGGATTATTCCGGTGCATAGGTGAAAATTGGACACCGCGTATATAGGATGTCCGTTAAACGGGTTGATTTTGCGCTTGCCATTTCGCGCGTCGAGCGCAGGGTAGTAAAAGTTCATTTGTATATATATAAGATATCCGCCTAACGAACTCATTATATGCGATTGGTTCACATATATATATATATATATATATATATATATATTATATATATATATATATATATATATATATATATATATATATATATATATATATATATTATATATTCGATTATATATAAATGTATACTAGTTTACTTAGCGCTATTTATAAAATCTCTCCTCGACAATCTTTGATATTATTTACATAGCAAAAATTAAAAATAAAAAACAAAAAAATTGCGCATAGATTCTTAATATTATTTTTAAAACCTAAATATAAGAATAAAAAAAAATTAGAAATTTTCGACAATATCGTTATACATAATTAGTTCGTAATTTGCGTTGAAGTAATCGAGGAAGAATATTATGAACTGGATTATAATCGTAATATGAGCAATTAACTTGACCGTTGAATTTTCAAGTGCATGATTTATTTATATAAATTTGCGTTTCATTCATATTCTAGAGAATGACAAAACTCTACTAATCTCATTATCATCATCATATTAATATATATATATATATATATATATATATATATATATATATATATACACCAAATGCTTATAAAATTATTCATAAAAATCAAATAAGGAAAATATTAATATAGTAATAATGGCATTAAATTATTGTAGAGCCGATAGAATTTTAATTGGAACATTTCATGATCCCTCGTGTTATTTTGAAGAACGCGCTCGTCGAGCATCTGTCATCTCGCTTATACGGTGGTCATCTTCATTCCGGAAATACACGATGTGATTTGAGATTACTCGCCGTTAAAATATCTCCCCAACATCGTCGCTGACACTTAACTTTTACCATACCTATAGAATTCTTGAAAATAATCAATCTACAAGTGGTCTCTTAATGTGATTTACAATTACTTTTAAATATTTACGAATAGAACAAACCTTATTTCCAGTTTTCCGAACAACGAAATGGCCCTTACTTTCATTTTCATCATTGATAGGGGTTGCAATTGTGGCAGAGTGTTTCCCATATGTTTATTAATGGCATCACAATGTTTCCAATATCCCTCCATTGAGTTAATTGACGAGAGTTTTCAAGAGTACAAAATAATACTGATGCGATGAAAATTGACTGTAACCCAAACACCTCGAGCCACGACTATTCTTTTTTAAACGTCGGCTTTAAAATTATTATATCGAGCTAATACTGAAAAACAAGATCGAAATTCCAACGGACCGGAGGAGAATTGTACTTCATTCATTCTCTGCGCTGTTTCATCCTTGAAATTTACATTTACAATGCGTCGTAATCTAAGGTAGATCGGCTGATCGATCGCGTTGCACTTTTGTTACGGTGCAAGGGTCACTATTCACGTGCATTTTCCATCCTCGAAAAATCCGGAAATTTTCTACATACGTATGGCAAATGCAATTAAACGATAATTACCGAGCAAGTTATCACCTTTAATTTCCTGCTCGATAAGTCGACACGCCTAGGGGCTTTCCACGGCTATCTGTATTCGTCGCATCGCGAGACGCGTGTGTCGTTACCGAATTTGCCAGAAGCCAATCCGGATGCACGCGAGAACGCCCAAACGGACAGAGCATATTCGGCGATCGGCGATGTTCGCCGCGCTCGTGATGTAGCATAGGCTCCGAGTACTTGGCGAAAGCACGCCGATTCCGGTCTCGTGGCGGTAATTTTCGCCGAATCGTCGAGATCTGCGGCGACGTCGAAAAAGAGGAAACCGCCGTGGTTCAATCAGTTCGTGTCTGTATGTGGATATCGGTGGTAAAAATTCAGCGCCGATGGAGAAAATTGTTGAAGCTATAATAGCGCGACGAACGTCTTTGGATTTATTCGCGATCTCGAACGCGAGTCTCGTCCTGGCCATCGTTTTGTGTATATAAGTATATATATAGTTGAAACATCGTTGCCGGTCATAAACGACGACGTTATTATCTCGTTAAAAAAAAAAAAAAAGGAGAAAAAAAGCTTTCACTCGCGCTATATACAGAGATAGATAAACGAAGCCCCGGGGTTTAACAGTCTCGTTATGCCCCTATTTTACTGCCGATTCAGCGAGAGCCCCGGCGTGTGCATCGGCTATGCGCTATATAACGCAAATAAACTGTACGTGTACAGAAGTTGCAAATATCGGGTTACCGCGGACAGCCCTCCATCTTCGCTTTTTCTCAAATAATAACCGCGCGCACGGTTCTTACGATAGCTCGCGTTTTTCCCGATGGGGATGTAGTTGTCAAGAAATCGAGAGAGAGAGAGAGAGAGAGGGGGGGGGGAGAGCGCGCGCATAATTATCTATACGGAGCAGGAAGGATACGTACTACACCGACTGCGTGGAGAACAATATATTCGCGACATGTGAGTACTGCCTGAAACGTCGTAGTCGCGAGATCGAGGAATTCAGGCGCGCGGTCACTTGGAGATCACGAAGCGCAACGCCGCCGCGGCCGCGTACCGGCGGTAAGGATTGTTGTCATGCGACGCGCGAAGCCAGTGCAGAGGGGCAG
This sequence comes from Sycobia sp. Sy_11, assembly GCA_018907035.1. Classification (NCBI taxonomy): domain Eukaryota; kingdom Metazoa; phylum Arthropoda; class Insecta; order Hymenoptera; family Epichrysomallidae; genus Sycobia; species Sycobia sp. Sy_11. The sequence goes on along the minus strand of JACCIC010000085.1, from coordinate 82,765 downwards.
GTGGGAGGGGGGGGGGTTCAGTTTTACGAGGGTACCCGATGCGAATCTCCCCGTGTAATATAGCTCGAGTTGTTCTTTAAACCGGATATTGAATGGACATTATAATATGTAGGTCGAGATAATTTCCATCCCGGAAGGCAGGGCCACTGACTTAGATACATATATATACATAGACTTTTCTTCTTCTTCAGTTTATTGCTTTTAGTTCGACCATCGTATTTCTTTTTATGTATATATATATATATATATATATATATATATATATATATATATATATATATTGTACGAATGGATTTTTTTTTCATTTATCTGCATTATCACCAAGAATTTAGAATGATACGTAAAAGGCTTTTCATGGGACTTCACCTCGATGCAGAAATAGTTCAGAAAAATCCCGATTCGAATTTCGTCGTTTACGATCGGACCCGCCGCGTTACCGCGCGTCGGTAAATCAAAATTAATCCACCTCGCGACGAGCCCTCGCGCGACAATATTGTTGCACGTGTAGACCGTCTTTTATACAAAAAAACTGCATCGACTCTCGTCCCGTATTGCGCGAAGGATCTGTAGGATCGCCGGTATAATGGTGCGCCGTGCAGTCGCTCGCCAATACAGATAAAAAGAACTGTATAACGAGGACGAAGTAATGGAAAACGGTGAAAGGGATCGGGGGGTGAGGGGGGGGGGTAAGTAATTCAAGCGAAGAAGTCGCGGAGGACGGGCGAACGGGTGCGCGCGCGCGCGTGCTACGTCTGTTCCATCTAGCGCGAGCCGACTGTTAAAGCGCGTCCGACGGAGACGGAGGATCGTCGCGATCGGCCGCGTATATGCGTATACAACGACGGGTGACTCCCGGTGAGAGCGGCCCTGGACGCGGACCCCCCCCCCCTCTCTCTCTCTCTCTCTCTTGCTTTCTCGATATCCTTTCGTGCACGTCGTATTCCAGCCGCGTCTTTGATTCTGTCTACCGCTCGGGATCCTAAAAAGGCTGCGCGAGCTTTCGTCGGTGTTCCAAGTCTCTTTCTGGTTCTTATTTTGGTGGGCGCGCACGCGCGCGCGCGCGTATATATCTTTATTCTGAGATTCGATGTTGTGATTTTCTTCATGGCATTGGCATTTCTAAACGTATTCGCGGGGTTGAGCCGTATTTCGACGAAGCATCAGCCGCCGAGAATGCATACGTAAGTCGACCGATGCGACAAGTATAATTAGTAAATAAGGTTATCGGGTCCTTCATAGACAAGACTTTGGAACGAGAGTTCCTAAAGAGAAGGTGATCTTACGTTGTAAACAGGGCAAACGATGTTCAGCCAATCAGGAGCTCAGCTTTTTTTTTAATTGGTAAAATTAATTTTATTTTCAATATTTTATGTTTTATACGGTATTTCAACTTCGACGGTATTCATTATCAACAAGCGCAGTCTCAGTTTTTTAATAATTTTGTTTGAATGAAAATACACACACACATAAATATATGATATGTCATTTGCGCAATTTCGAATTGGGCGTAAAAACTTAGTCAGAAAAGTACAGTACAATGCTGAACTTTAAGTTCAAAACTAAAACATATATAACACTATTAATCTCTAAACTTTAAAAAAGTTATTGCTACTCGATTAACTGAAGCGTGCTTTTAGGTAAGTAGTTTTTATTGCGGGCATCGATTCGATAATATAAATATTACAATGATATATCTGTTTAATATACGAGCGATCTAGATATCGTGAATTCTTCATTTGCCCATTTTTGTTCGTCGTCCATACAATAATCGTTATGTAGATAGAAGTGCCTGGAAAGATCGATTATGGGAGAGTGGGGGTACTTTAAGTCGTTGTCTTCAAACAAATACGGACTTAATAAAAATAAGAAAATCATGTGTTGCGTGGATAAAGCGACTTCTATAAAACAAATGTTAGTGAAACTATAAATTAGGAATTCGGTGCAAGCAATTGAGGAATATATATATATATATATATATATATATATATATATCGCGATTGGATCCAAAATGAAATTTCGAATTTGTATTTTTCCTAAACGATGAAAATCATTAGCATCTCATCTGGCGCTTCCTTGTTTCGAGTTTCGTGATTTGATAATTGAAGTTAAGACTCAATTATCATCTATGCGTCTTACTTTCACGTCCATATTTTTATTCTCGTATTCAATTGTGTCATTATGAAATTATCCGCGTTTTCAGAGCGCAGCGCGAAAGGCGATCAATTGCTAATAAATAGTATAAAGTATTTCGAACCAATTTTCAACTATCCGGGGCAATAATTTCCTCGAATGCCTTCGTATTAATCGGTCGAACGGTCGCCATTGTACCGAATCATATTCACTTTTTGTATAAGCGATATATATATATATATATATATATATATATTTTTTATAGACCGTGCTCAATTATCGTAGTTCATCGATCCGGCGCCTATACACCAACTAAACTTACTTTCTTTAATAGGAAGTAGTACAAGATTTACTTTATTGCGTTCCACTTAGCAGGAAAGTATTAGACATTTCGCAAAAAAGGAAAAAAACACCCAAGAAGAACACCCCATTAAATAGGACGCCAATGATTTTTGCCATATCGCGCGTTTCCTCAACGACGTGCGGAATGAACTACGTTGATCGTCTACCAATGCTAAAGTTTCACGCCGGCCTATCCGTTTTTATAAATATACATTAAACTCGTTTGTATCGTTTTCATCACGAGTACATAATATATCGATTACAGACATGGCCATCGGCGTATTAAGCGTTAAACGAATTAAAAAAAAAAAAGGATTTGTGCCTCTCGCACACCTGATGTATCGTATTTATACGCTTACTTCTCGCCCCTGGGCCCTCCCCCAGAACACAAGTCGAAGCAATAAATAAAGAATCACAGAATTACATATTGGTATAACAATTCCAGCGGATCCCCGGATATAGCACCACTATATACGTACACACACACACACACACACACACACACATACACACACACACACACACACACACACACACACACACACACACATATATAGATATATATATGTATGTATATATGACGAGTGCCGCGCATGATTAATTCACACTGTATATATACGCAATCTGTTACTATGCGTGACGTACGGGGAAAAAAAGGGCTGTCCGACACGTCGCGCCGCCGCGAAGCTGTCACGCCATTATTGATACAACTTGCGTCTAGGATACGCCCAAATTGTGTGAATATATTTATACATCTGTGCGCGTGTGTGCGTGCGCGCGCGCGCACGCGCGTGACCCTGTGTATATGAGCGGCACGCAACGAGAGAGGCGTCCGGACTAACGCGTGTGGGCGTTCTTATATATATATATATATATATATATATATATATATATATATATATATATAAGGCTCAATGTTTGATAAATGGCCGCTAGAGCTGTTATATGTATATAGGACAAAAATGCGGGGGTGAAAAAAAAGATACTGAACGCCTGCCGCTATATCTTTTCGCGACGGGGAAGCGTGTAGAAATTGCGCGGCGAGAGTTCGGGGGGTATGGGGCGCGGATGACGAGGGCTGCGCGAATTTTTTTTCTCTCTTTTCCGTTAATAGCTGCAATTTCCTGTACGTGTACATGTGCGCTTTGGGGGGGGGGGAGGGGGCTATCGCCACCAAGGATCGATCGCGAAATTCGACGTCGCCGCTGACATGGCGCGGCGGACGAGGTGTTGCGGATTTATTTATTCATTTTTTTTTTTTTTTTTTTTTTTTGACGCCCGTTGATCCGTTTTATCAAGTAGCGGGGCGAGAAAGTTTCGCGATACTCTTTTCGCGAGCTGAGTTTTGACGTACGCGTGGCAAAGTCAGAAGCCGATGCGTTTTCGCGGGAGAGCGAGATCTCGGCGGCGAATCGCGAATTGCTGCTGTTGCCCCGTAAGAGAGAGCTCGGAGCAAAATCTTATACGATTGATTATTTTAGAATTTGCCGTATCGCCGGTAATGAAGATCTGAAAATCACCATTTTTACAGGTTGATTCGCGTAATTTTCCATACCCCAATATTCCAGTCTCCATAACCTTTATCAGTCGCGTTCATCGTCAACGAGTTGATAATCATAAACAAACTAAGTTCTTTGATCGATGGATATAGTAAAAAAAACAAGCTTTGGAAAATTACGTATATTGTTAAATTATTAGAATTATTATGAAAATGAATAAAATTAATTATTTGAATATCACTGATTTATTACCACATAGCTCGACGTATACGCGTGAACGATCATTATAACGTGCAGAGAATCGATTAAAAAAAAAAGATGTCCAATTAATAGTGCCTGACAACGTCGTTGCTCGACGAACCGGCCTGTATATTAGGACAGGATACTTGAAGGGTGGAGTTTTTCGTACTGTTTTAAAAAAAAAAGAAAACACTTCTTTTATTAGACCATCGTTCTCACCCTTAAAAATCGAGCTGTTATTAAGTAACGCATCTGCGCAAGTCGGCATCGATTTTTTTCTTCAACTGTTTAACGAACGATCATTTCACGAATCGCGGAAAATTTTAAAAAATTCTCCTTACGCCCAATCTAACACGCAAGTATGAAAATTCCAATTTTCTAATTGTATCCAATTTTACAAGTTGATATGGAAATCTCGACGAATTATCGCTTTTGCCCGTGACGGTAGAATTCTCGCAAGGACGCTCCGACCGCGCAGTCGATCTCAACTTTTCTCAACACAAAAAATTTTTCGCGTTCAGAAAGATGGCTTCTCCGGTGGTATGAGGAATCGATCGAGCACGCGTCTGTTTAAACGATCGAATTGCCAGCGCGAGCCTCCGTCAAATCTTTCCGGCCTCGTCTCTCTCCACCTCATTTTCCCAATGCTCAGAGATTTCATTTCAATTTGAACGAACGATTTTCTACTTTTACTCAAGAACGAATGCCGGGAGCTGATATGCCACACGGAATAAAGTATTGCATACTCTTTATTAAGAAAAAACACGTAAGCAGCGGCTTCTGTACAATGATTCATGCAAATCCAAACATAATCAATTTGGGAAGAACGTTCTTAAATTTGGCCAGTTTGTAGTATCGCAATATTTGATAATGAATTTTCTAAAATTCCAATAAAAAAAAAGACGAAAGCAGAACAACTTCGATCGTACTGCCTTGAAAAAAAAAACAAACCTATCGTTATGTTTGTAACGCAAATTACGTAGCAGTTGTTACGATAATTTTTTTGTGCCATTTTACAATTTATATTTTTTTAATTGTTTTTTATGTTTTTTTTGTTAGCAATTTACCATTGCGTGCTCGCTCGGGTGCGTTACTCTCGCGACGAGGCCCGGCGACCCAGCTGGAAAGGGCTGAAAACTCAAACAGGCGCGCGGGTTCGATCCGCTTCGCGTATCCTAGGGGGTCGAAAAAAGTATATATATATATATATATATATATATATATATATATACATACCTACATATAGGTAAGGGCGAAAGGTGCTCACACGTCGAGAGTGGTGGTTATGCGGCGGCGACGGCAGCAGTTGGGGGTCGGCGGACCGAGGCGGCAATTTGATCGCGCGCGTCCGATAAACGGGCGCGCGTATGTGCACATATATTGTATCGACACATGCACACGCTCGCGCATATTTACTTTACGCATATATTTACGTTGGGGAACGAGCGAGCGGACCGGGCAGGGCGCTTCTTTCGGCGCACGGCGAGGCGTTTTACATCGGGAGTCGTCGGCCGTACGGACGAGTGAACGGCGAACTTTACATATTACGTGTGTGTGTGTGTGCGCGCACAAACAGAATATTATAAGAAGAAAACGAATCGTCCGGTGTCCAATAGACGCGAATGCCGTGCTATTTTGTCGCCGGGGGTGCAGTGTAGTATTATATAGACACACACACACATATATATATATATATATATATATATATATATATGTCGCGATCGGTCGAGAGGGGACGACCACGCAGTGGTGCTGCTTTATCGATCAGCGAGCTTTTTATTATATACCTATATACATATATACCTATACACTCACAGAAGCATATATATATATATATATATATATATATATATATATATATATAAATGTATGTACATCCACACAGATACACATCGAAAGGTAGAAGTCAATGCTCCGTACATACAGCTTGATGCGGTTGCGTCAGAATTCCCAAAGCTTCGTGTTTATATACGTAAGCCGTCGGTGGTAAATTATTCCGGCTGGTTAGGGATTGTTTTTCCAGGAACTCGTCATTTTCATATTAATAAAGGTTGCTTTGTCAGCGAGGCCATTTTCGCCAATTCATTCATCGAAATAAAGTCACGCACACCGTGTCATTCGCGCAATCATCGAGGGCAATTTATATTTCGCTCTTGGCTCAGTGGGGGGGGGGGGGATGTGTAATACTTAATATTTTTCTGTAGTGTCGAATTCGATCGAGGTGTTAAACGAAAGCGACCGACGACATTCGCGCTAATTTATTTGTTTTGTTTGTTTTTTTTTTGATTTTTCTAGATAACGATGAATCCTAGTGACTTTTCGAATAACTTTCATTCTCGCAGCCCGAATGTAGAAAGCTCTATTTTTTACCGATTCAGTCGTTCACTTCTATTTTCCGCAAGGATTTCTCGGTCGGTTTTTGAGAAACGTTATAGCTTGTTTATATATTTGTAATATGATAATAATTTAATTGTAATTTTAATTATTTTTAATATTTTAAACACTCAGTTCGCACTGATTCTCTTTCGATTATTTTCATTCAAATATATATATATATATATATATATATATATATATATATATATATACATAATTAAAAAATATTTTTATTAACTTGTAAGCTTATTAACATTTTTTATTCCCGTATTCTTTTTAATCTTTTTCTAAAATATTTGAGAAATTTCACTTATAAATGCATCAGTAATATAACAATACAATGGTTATAGTAATCAATAATTCTTTTTTGCATTATTTACAAAAATGATTTTAATACATCCTTTATATAGTTCAAATATTATCATTAAATGAAATGTAAAAAACGATATAAGTAAACGATTATATCCAAAGCGTATATTGCACAAAAATCATTAGATTTTATTTAATTTCAAATTAATGTGATCAATTGTCGATACGGCAATTGGTATAAAATGAAAATTAACGAGCTTATTTATGTCTTGCGGATACAAATTCGTAATCTAGTCTAACATGCGACTCTCTCGTAGAAAAACTACGAGCGCCTCTCTGAGTTTCTATTGTATATGTTACTCTTAACAATTATAAATCATAACTTTCTCGTGTTACCAGCCAATGTGCCCCGTACAATGATTTTGAAATTTGAATTATTTTAAAATTTGAAATTATACGAAAGTATTGCGAATGTAAAATGTTATAAATGTCGTAAAAGCGGGTATATACTTTTTTTATTATAATTTGAAAGTAGTTAATGCAATATTAGTTACTTATAATTCAGATGCATATATATATGTATATATATAAATAGGTCAAGCTACCATATCAAAATCCCAACACTTTGCGACAATATGATGGCAAATCGCAGGTTTTCTTCTTCCACCGAGCTCTCGCGAAAATGAAACGATCCCGGAAGTCCCAAACGTCCATCGGTCGTGCTTTGCGCGGCTACCTCCTGCCCCCCCCACCCGCGCGCTTTAAAAATTCAAGCGATCAATAACAAAGCCGATCGGCTCGCGGGATACGGAGGAGCGAGGAGTCGCGGGTCGAGCGACGCGCGCGCTACGGCGACGTTGACCCGCGCGCGCCCCCCTCTCCCTCCCGACGCCCACCGATCCCATCGATCGCGCGTCACCGAGCGCAGCTCGGCTCCTCCTCGAAGTCGCCGGGCGTCCCGGCCGTTGGCCGCGCAGGCGAATTGTCATCGTCGCCCCCTCCCCCCTCCCATAAGCGCGCCACGGCGCAGGGGTGGCGCGGCGCGGGCCGATTTTTTACCGCGGGTTGTTCTCGGGCGCGCGCGCACCGCGTATATGCATGTATAATGCGCCCCATGAATATATGCAGTTTTGCAAATGTATATTAAGCGATGTGACCCGTGTGTGGCGGTTTTTTCCCCGCTTTCCTCTTTATATATATGTATATATATATATATATATATATATATATATATATATATATATATATATATATAGCTGTGCACCACCACTCTCTGTCCAATTATTCTGCTCGATGGAATCGCGATTGAATCTCGATGAGGGGCCGGGGGTGTGTGGGAAGCCCCTTTATAAAAAATTTAAGTATATATATATATATATATATATATATATATATATATATATATATATATAGGCAAATAGTAAGTTCAAATTGCGCAAATGTCGCGATAATGTCAATTCTAAAAAAATCTTTTAAGTTTGTACGGGAAGAAAAGTTCGGATTAACTTTGCATTTCAGCATCGGATCCTATTCATAGATTGGTAGAATTAAAAAAAAAAAGAAAGAAAGAAATCGAACGAAAGAGCAAAAAATAAATAGCAAAGCCTTGTATTGTTAAAAAGCTTGCATTACTTTCCACGAACGAATTAAAATTAACTGTAATTTTGCAGTAATGTTCAACATATTAGATCAAATTGTAACTTGAAAATCTGTTTTAACAGAAAGTGCATCTTTTAGTTTATCGTAGATATATTGCCATGTAGAATCCAACAGCTATTCGATTATGTTAACGTTGGCGTACGTTTCACGGCATTAATTAAAACACCAATTAACTTTTGTTTTTAAAGCAATGATAAACTTTCGCAATTTCTTACAATTCACGAATACTATGATCGAATTTATGAAAGATAATTATTTTATTATTAGTTACAAATTACTCACTGCTTTTTATTGAATTTTTTTATTTAAAAAATCATGTTCCTAGCTAGTTTTTTTTATTCTTATTAATATATTTATTATTATAATTTTTATTCTTAACATTATTTATTATTTTTATTATAATTTAAATTTTTCTAGGTTTATTTAAAGCACTTGTTCAATCGAACAACTTTAAAATAAAATTAACGCGCCCTTAATTTCTAGTCAAATCGCGGAATCCATGATCAATAAAAGTGATTTTTGACGTTTATGATATTATATAAGATAAATCTATAATGACACTATAGCCGCAGATTTACGTATAATACTTTTAATAAAAATTCATAGATAATTATGCCGACTGGTTTATTTTTTAAATTTGATAAACTAACAGAGCGTTTTCATCGGTTTTACAGTCCTATTATAACGAAAATCCGACCGTATTTGCATGTATTCATCCCCGGACAATCTAAAAATCTGAAATCTGTGACTGTAAGTAGCGCCGAGCGAATACCATGACGAACTACCCGTGTCCCCACAAGCCGAGACCGACAAATCGATCAGAAACGAGGACGGGCCTTGACGGTCGTTCCAATACTTTGGACGATTATCAAATGAATTTTGTCAATTGACCTTTCTCAGCCTTCCACCGATCTCCTCACCTTTCTCAGAATACCACGAACGAGCGCGCCCACTTGGCGTTCATGTCCAGCTGACGACGTCCAGTCGGGCGAAGCGCATACGGAATTGCCATCCGGGATGCGCGCGCGCGTCTTATGAATCTACACGACGCGCGGATGAAGTATCCGCTAAAGTTAAAGTCCGAGATTTTGGAAAATCCGCGCCCTCGCGTAGCGCGACCGAGTGTATCGATCGCGAATTGTACGATATATATATATATATATATATATATATATATATATATATGTTAATTTTAAATCTTAGCTGTCCCATAGGCGGAAAAAAATGCGCCAGATTCATATTCGGGCATTCGCAAATGCGCCGTGCTATCCCGCGGATGAGAGCGCGGCGATTGACCGGCCAATCAACGCAGTAGGAACGAGGCATGGAATTCGACGAATTGCAGGGAAGGCGTACCCCCGCACGACGCATTATGGAGTTATTGTCGCGTGAAATATCAAGGGTAAGGTATCGCCGGCCGCGGCTCAGAGTCCGCGAGCGATTTTTCGCGCCAAACGAAATTGCAAGAAAGAGCAGAACGGGGAAAAAAGAAGAAAGGAAAAATTTAGCGAAGGCGTGAATTTTTGCGCTGGTAAAATCGACGATAGACAGCCGTTAGTGAAATTCTTGCGTGCTTTAACCAAGTTGTATAGTTATATATATATATATATATATATATATATATATATATATATATATATATATATAAATATGAATCTGCGGGATGGAAAACATAATTTCAATTGAGTTTCTTCGATTCGCAAAAAAAACAAAACAAAACGACAACAAAGAACAGCAGCAAGAAGACGCGATGTACGCGTAGCGGAACTTTAAATTTAACGAGTTTACGAATTTTATGGCACGCTGGAGCAATCGCTGCAGTTGTCAATGTAAATTTTTTCCGAACAATTATTAATATTTACGAATGCGCCGCGCGAATCGACGTTTCTTTCGTTTCTTCCTCTCCTTTTTGTTATTGTTGTTGTTATTGTTCTCTTTCGCGCGGTACAATCGAGACTCGAATTGCATTACAAAGCGCGCGCATTGCACATTATCCGATATATTGATTAAGGGGTATGTTATTTGCATTCTGTTTGTAATTTCTCCCGCCCCCCCCCATGTATATACGATTGTGCGCGACTACTAATTAATTAAACGCGATATTTCATTTAGTTGAATCTTAACCAGGCCATTATAGATATATGTACATGCATACGATGATGGTTAAATATATATATTATATTTATAATGTAGATTATATATATATATATATATATATATATATATATATATATCTTGATTAATATTCACATTCTCATTGCAAAGGGAATACGTTCACAGGAATCCGAGGCTCCAGAAAAGTAGAGCAGTTCCTTAGTTTGCCGACATTACTTTTTATTCAGTTTCCTACACATCAATATTGGATCTGGGACTATTAATATTTATATTTAAACGTTAGTCAACCGTTACTATACTTACGACCAAAATATATAACTATATATTGTTTTGCCACAGAAATCGTTAAATTGTTTTTACTGATATATATATATCACGGCATCCCGTTAAGTTCCTTTTACTTTTCTTTTTTAACCTTTAGATGATAATTTCTTTACGCTCTCTAAATATTTCTCGTTGAATTATTAAAAAATGCTAATATACCAATGTTAACGAGCGATATAAAAGAAAAATATTATTGTACGCGTGTATATGTTGAATCACTTGTACTAGTTGTTCGACTAATGCCGAAAGGAATAATATTAATAATTTCTCGAAAATGTAGCACGACGCATGAAACTATAGTATTACCCATACATTTACCCATATCGCGGAATTACAGATGTCTTATCGATCGAGAAAAATAATGCAGAATTAAATGTTAGGAATCGGAATTTTCTAAATATATCCCTTTTCCCAATTTTGTAAGTGTCATTTCCCATTCTCGGTTTCTATTCAGGAATAATTTGAAACTTTTTCTCTTACGACTGGAAAATATGAAAATAAAACCTCTGAAATGCAGGTAGATAATCGATCTGTCTTCCTAAGGAGTATATACATAAAGAAAAAATTATTCAAGTGGTTCTATACGACTCTCTTGCTCTCTCTCTCTCTCCCTCTCTTACTTTCTCCGCCCTCCCCCCTCTCTACCAATATAATACAATTCGTAGTTCTCCACGCGTTATTCTATTATACATTAGATTTTGTCGCCCGCCACGTTAAAAACAATGAGGATGCATAAATTCTTATTTTCAATACTTTATTTATCTTTGAATCGACGTGAAGTGAGCCGGGAAAGTAATGGAATTATTTCGGATATAATCGCCAAAGAAGCCTATGTTGTACAGAACTGCGCATAGAGTCGGTGAATGAGTATCGGCAATTCCCATTGGGAATTCGAACGGGGGCATGGCTTTGTAATAGCACACCGATGTGTCTTAGAAAATCAACGGTATGCATCGCTCGTTTCTGTCAAAAAAAAAAGGAAAAAAGAACGAAAAAAAAAATTATTAGTTTAAAAAAAGATCATATAAATGCTCACGATTATATCAATCTAAACCGGCAAAAATTCATAGAACGAGGAAGGCTATTCGTGCTTAATTTTTATTATTAAACGCGAAAAAAATGTGGCGCAATCGGCTGTTCGTTGTAGATAATTGGCGTTCCCTCCCATACCTTCGAAGTGGTTCACGATAGTCTACGCGCGCACCTTCAACCCCATGCTCTCGAACGAAAATCCGAATTCTGCGTTTCTGATCCGCTGTTCAATATTGGCGAATAGCGCAGCGACTGACAACGGCTGGACTATTTTTTTCTTTTTTTAAATATATTTCAAAACTCTTGATTGAGACAGATGTGGTAATGTGTTCAGGGGTTGGGGAAATCTGATATATATATATATATATATATATATATATATATATATATTATTTATTTATTTATGTATTGATTTATTTATTTATTTATAGATAACTAGATCAATATTAATTGAAATTCTACATTTTTCTCATTAGTGTCTCATTTCAAACGTTCTCTGTTCTATTCGTTTTTAATTTACTTTTTTTTATTTTCATCATAATACTAGAACTAACTGTTCAAATCAAAATGACGAGACGTTTAATTCTTTTTTTGTTATGAAAAAAAAACTTTATAATATTTTTATTGAAAATTGATATATCATTGACTTATTTACTCGTATAATTTCGAAGTAGACAAACAATAATATATACAATACATAGAATAATATTCCAGAAAAACTATTGCGAATATAAAATAATGCCATTAGCCTTTATTATTTATATAATTATTTTTACCTGCAATGTATAAAATATATTTCTGCTACCTATCCTTCTCGAAGATGGCATAGATGGACTTGAGATTGGATGCAATGTACGAGGCTGATGTAAGAAGTGGTGAAAAACGGTGGAAATCAACTTAAACAAATATAATATATAGTATTTCATCTATTTTGTTTAAAATTGAAAATACAGTTGAAAATACAAAATGTTCCGCGAGTTTCGCAAGACTTTCAGTTTCTTGTTTAATGTTCGAAAATTTCTAAAAACGTCAATTTTATTCGAGAAATTAATTATGTATTAGAGGCATAGGATATATTTATATAATCCATTGATACATTCCACTAACACTCGAGATTTTGGAAAACGGAATCTCGACGAATATAAGAGTATACATAGTGCAGTAAAAATTTTGCTTCTCTCTAAGTTACATTATGGACGCATAATCCACTTCGATGTACTATACGAATCCATGCGGAGAGTTCGCGCATACGTGTGCATAAATAAATGAACGATCTGAGAGAGAGGGAAAGAGAGAGAGAGAGAGAGAGAGAGAGAGAGAGGGTGAGAGAGACGGGCAGGCGTGACTTAGATGCATGCACGTCGCGGTAATCAGTCCTATTATGCAGTAGATATATACTGTACGCGCATAATAATATAGCCGAGCGGAATTTTCTGCTAATTAAGTGAACGGATATCTTTTCTCCTCTCTCTCCCTATCTCTCTCTCTCTCTCTATATATATTTTTCTATTTTGTTTTCTTTGGTTCTTCGACGCCCTTCGAGAAGCGCACGAGCTGATAATTACTGCGTATATAGAGGGGTGAACAATAGTTATAATGTATAGTATATATATATATATATATATATATATATATATATATATATATTACTATATATATTATATGTATTACAAAATGTAGGAAACCTATACTATAGCGTAGAAATAATGTATATACAAACAAATAATTCATTTTCAATTTTTCAACTTATTCAGAATTTTTTTTGTTTGTCTCTTACATAATCACTATCGCGCCTCTTTCCAAGATCGGATAATTGAATTAAGCCTCCTTCATCCCGTTTGCGTATTAAATTTACGTGGCTATCAGTCTTTTGTTGACGAACAATTATTGTATTTTGTAATTATTTCTGTCCGTAAGCTAGAAATTAAAATGTAAATGAATTTCGTCGGTTGGTGCACTATTTTTTTTTTAAACTGGAATTGAATTGAGAAGAAAATCATCACAACGATATTTGCTGTTTTGTACGAGTCATAATAAAACGCTCTAATGCTTGTATTCTAAATCGTAAATATCTTGTTAAGAAACAAATTTTATTTTCATACAATTTTATTTTTAATTTTGCACAGATAGTGAGCAATGTACAATTAATAAATATAATAAAAGAATATGCAATTTGTATTCGAATCCTTACTTTAGGTATAAAATATTCAAAAATATTTGGCCGCGGTAAGGAAACGTTAAAAATGCGAATTTTTCTTGTTTTCGTGCAAGGACCAGATGAAAATGAAGAAAAAGGTTATTTTTTATATCCGGATCTTGGATATGTATTTTATTGTTGTATTTTTCTTTTTTTTCTTATCGTGGGTCTCGGGAAAAATTGACGTTGGGACGGGCCGTTCGTTGAACATTTATTTTATCAAGCTATGAAAATTTTTAAACAATGCTCAATACCACTCTCTTACGTAGACTATAACAATTTTGTGAATTGATAAATCAATCCGAATGTCGCACGAAGAGCCCTCTAGGTATGTATACTAACGACTGAATATATAGAATGCGATTAGGTGGAAAAAATTTTGCTGCTTTTTCCATAGCGATGGCAATTTTTAAATAAATAAATAAATAAATAAATATATATTTATATTCCTCGTCAACTTGTTAATGTATATTCGATATTTTTTTTATTGTTTGTTGAAAAACGTATCGGTGGATGAAGTTTCAAGGGACATTGAAGTAAGATTTATAATGTATCGATAATGAAGTGTTATTTATTAAAACTTTCTTCGTATGCCTCGATATCGTTCGAGTCTCCGCTACACGCGTTCGTTTCGACAAACCTTTCTCATATAATACATAGAAATGTTTTTATCCGCTACATAATAAAGACGTTTTTTTGTTTTTTTTTTTGAAAAATTTCTTTTACACGCAATCGCGATACGATTACTGAACATTTAGAACTGGATAGAAGTCGTGATTAAATTATTGTTATTATACGAATCGTTATAATTAACGACGCGTGCCTAGATAAAAACTTTTGCTTTCCTACGGAACGCTCGTCCAGCTCGTTACACTTTCACTGTATTACTAATGAAATTACGTTGTTTCATTAAGGGAACGTACGCGTAGATATATTGGCATTTAATAAAAAAAATATATATAGTAAATTTATCCAACGATTGCGAATTTTATCGAGTACTTGTATCCGGCGCGGCAAAATAAACGAGGAGGCTCATATATATATATATATATATAAAGAAGGAGAAGCCGGAGACGACAGTGTCCGACACTCGCTAACGTGGCGAGCGCTCCGTCGCGCTTTCACCGACCTCCAGCTCTCGTGTATCGCGGCCGGTCGAAAGGCCCCGAGCGTAAACGCTGCCTTATCGACCAGCGCGTCAGTATCGAGCCGTCCGCACTGAGGCGCGGACAATTCAAATGCATATATAGATTGTATACGTGCATTTTTAGTTCGTATAAAATTGTCTGGGACTGATTACGATTTTCCTCGCTGCGACGATTGCCTCGTTGAATGTCGTCGGGTTTGCTATGGAAAAAATTTATGCGTATATCAATTTTGCCGCTGTGTAATGCTGTTTCGACGCGGTCGAGGCGTGTTTTTATATTTTAAATTCTATACATGTAACTCTCAGAATTAATTTTAAATTACAATGTCTTGTGCATTTAATGTTGTCTAAGGGATGCACTTGGGATGGAAAGCAATATATGCAATTATTGAAAAGAAATAAGATTCAAACAAGAATCTTTTATTATTATCTTTTATTTTATATATTTTATGATGTAGTTGTTTAAGTAAGGCAATAATTGCTACAACTTAATTGCAATATTAAAATAGTACGATATACGATGAGGCTAAGCAATAATGATTTATTGAATTTCATGCACGACTTTTTAGTGAAAATAATAAAACTACCGCGAAAAAATTATGTCAAAAATTGCCAGAATCTCGCAATAATTATATTTTAATAACGTTGTCGCTTTTAATAAATTAGATAAATAAATTAGAGAGCGTCATAATTTCTCTACATCTAAGAGTTCGAAATTATTATTATTCGCAAACTCAGCACGAATATGCGTCTGGTATGATTAGACAATGTAGTACTTATGATTTGCATTATAATACTTTTTGCAAATGGACGAGTTGTGAATTTATTGCAATAAATTCAAATATAAATAAAATATTCTTACTTTCATTCGAACAATGTGGTTCTAAAAACATTTTGAATTTCGAATTTTTATCCTGTGATGATTGGCTTTATTAATAACACTTTTAGAAACACTTTTAACACTTAAAAGAAATTAACACTGTTAATACGATGAATAACACTTTTTTAAGATGTTTATTAATCCGCTAGATAATTTAAATCAAAGGTATATATAAGAAGTGATCGAACTCTACATAGCTTTTAATATTGTATTACATTAAAATATAATTTCATTTCTATTTGATTTTTCTAAACGAATATATACAATACATGTATAATAAATACAATATATATTGATCTAGTATATATATACGATCCATAACTTTCTTATAAAACCACTCTCCCATCGGTCGGTAAGACAAATATCGTCAATTCTACAGTTACCCCCATTTAACTGTTCGCAGGTAACTTCCCTACTGCTCGAGGCGGAGCGTAGAAAGCTGGCGGTACTGCAGCGCGAGCTCCAGATAGCCCTCGCCGAGGGCGGCAGCGTTAAAGTCAAGGAGAAGCAGCGCCAGGAGCTGCTGCACGCCATATCGTGAGTACTGATATATACACACACACACACACACACATATTATATATATATATATATATATTTACGCCATGAGTAGTATGTGCAGGACCTGCGCAATCCCCGCCTACGCACAGCCAGCGAGCGTCGCGTACCGGCAGCTTTTCCCCCTCCATCTTCCGCCACCTCCTTTTGCCCCGCGAACCGTACATAAGCGTATAATCGATGAACTTTACCCGCGTTAATGGGGAAAGTTTGCCTTTTAAATTCTCCGTTATATACGTATTTGTGCTTGTACGTGTGTTTGCGTGAGCCCGCGCGCGCGTGCGTGCGTGCTCGCACAGACGCAGCTGCCGCTCAAACGCGCCCGCGCGCGCGCGCGCACACGCACGCAAACGCACACGGACAGACGGCTCTCGCAAATCCGTTTTGAACTTTTGACGCCGGGCGAGTTATGCGTCGTGTGTTTTTTTTTTCCCCCCGTTGTTTACGCGAGGGGCTGGCAGGAGGGCGGGGATGGGCACACGCCGCCGGACTCGTCGCTTTTTTACATTTCACGCGCGAGAGGACTCGTTATGAGTAACGACCCGCTGGCGGGTGCGTAGCCCGGCGATGATTCGTTATTAATTATAATATATCGCGCCGGGCGAGGCCGTTCTCTCTGTATCTATCGATGCGGACGCGCGAGCGGCGCCTACGGTCGCGCGTAAAGATGAATTATAATATATATATATATATATATATATATATATATATATATATATATATCCGAGTAGCCGATGCGTCGAAAGGCGATTTGAGATAAATAGGAAATTGAGTTTTATTCACTTTCTGTCCAACGGCGCTGAGGATCCGAGTTTATCGCGCGCTTGCATAAGAAAATTAGAAAGCAGAGCGCGCGTGATAAATAGATCGACAGATTCGTTAATTAACTCAGGAACCTGGATTCACACTAGTCGACGCATAAATTGACAAATTAAAACTGCTGTTACGCCGAGCGTTGTAAACTCAACTAATCGAGGCATTTTATCGGTCTTACAGTCCTCATAAAATAGTGAAGTTTTTATTACAGAACGACGGTTAATTAGTCCGTGTCCGTGATCTCCCCCATTTGAAAATTATTTTTTCACATTGTACGACTGCATAAATAAAATTATTAAAGCTCTTGTCGGTCTTTCCAATAAAAATCGTACACCCTCTGCATTGTGAATGTTTTTTTTTTTTTTGCTTTTCAGAAATTCGAAATGTGAAAAGTGATGCTATGGAATTAATCGCGCACTCGGCAATTGCCCCTGTTTATTCTTTGCTCATTTTGTTCGATACGTATACACAAATTTTACAATTAATTACTTTACGTCTAACGTCAATATACGTTTCGGAGCTCGTTGTACGTTTTGCAGAACAAAGCAGAATTACCAAGAATAACTTTACTTTGTTAATTTCCGAAATTGCCGAACAGAATTTTTAAATTCGAAATAATAAATCGTTTTAATTTTTTAAATGAGTTTCAATTTTTAAAATGTTTTAAAACTTTTTATCAACTTCGCGATCTAAACCATTTGATTTATTAAATAGTCGATTCATATTGCCTTTAACGAATTTGAAACAATAAATTTTAAATCGACAATTCAATTTCAATTTATGTCGTTTAATTTTCTGCACACAAGTTTAACGATAAAGAAAAATCGAGGCAAAAGAAAAAATTATATTTCTGATATACTTGCATAAACAAATTGTCCATAAATTTACTGTAGTTGCATCAGATGTCAACTGTAATAACAGAAAAAAACAATAAAAAAAAACGAGATACTGATTAATAATGCCTCTCTTAACCATTCTGGGAAAAAGCGATACTTTTATAATATATAGATATTGGAGCATGATCAAAGTGAACATTTTTGTTTTATAACAATATGTTTTCAGGTGTCTTCTTGTTATCCTCAAAAGTTGTGTCATAAATAAAAAAAAAAAAATTCGTACGCGCAATAAGATATTTCATTCCATTTTACTTCAACACCACACCAGCTTGGAATTTATTTTACCGTATTTGAATGTACTATAAAGAATAATATACGTTATGCGATTTTTATTGTTCTATACGATGATAAAAGTGAGAAATTTTCAATAATTATCTTGACCTACATAATTTGACAATTTTAATAATTAAGAACACAGCTAATACTTTAAGGTCATATTTAGAAGATGTACATTTAAATTTTTACCACTTAAAGAATACGAAGATTAATAAAAAAAAGCGCTCTATATTACAAATTGGGATAAAAAGTTATACGATGGAGGACAATTTTTTTTTTTAAAGTTATATAAAAATATATATACTGACTTTGACGTCGGATAATAAATGTGACGGTAAAATAAAAATAAAATTTAACATTTCTACCTGCACGATCCTTGGGGGGGGGGGGGAGTCAATGCGAAGCTTTTATAACTTTCGCGAGCAGCTAATTAAAAATCGGTTTTCCTTTTTCCCGTCACACCTCGATCGACGAAGAAAAATGATTGTACTAATTATTTAATCGTTGTCAAAATTACGTCCCTTTTTTTTTGGATTTTACGTTACATAGCGTCGTCGCGCCAGCGTTGGTCGATGGTAATGAAGCTCCTTCAATGGACAATTGCGGGGGTGATTTATATGCGTTAGGCTTGATCATATTTCGCGTGAAATAAACGAGGTTCCAATATTAATCATGTTAGCTTCGTCAGTCGGTATGTGAAATTATTAAAAAATCAAAAAATTACTGATTATTACTTTCAAAACGACGCTGCGTGCGTATAAAATGTGCCAATTCGTAAGGGATTATGATTTCGGGACGCACTTTTGATCGAGAATATTTTCAATTTTTCTCAATTCCTTAAACGCGCTCTATGCTCCAGATTCAAATTTTACACTCCTCGGCTTTTTCTGACTCGTTTAGCCTTCCATTAAATATTTTTCCGAAAGTTGCAATGAATTGTAAAGAATAAACCATCGCCACTATGGCAATGGACATAAGAATGATACGTCGATCGCGCCCCCGGAGCGATAATTTTCCCAATGAAAAACGCAGCCGTATATATTCGTCGCTTGCGCCTCCCTTCGACGTTTATTCTCTGCGCGAATACACACGAGACTCGCGGGAAAGAAGATCGAATCCATAAATTCTCGTATTATTACGAGCGTAGCGTCGAGAGGAAGCTCTCGCGCCGGCATTGTTTTATATTACTCGGGTACTCGTTACGACGAACAAATTGTTTATACGCATGTAGACTCGCGCCGGAGATGTACTCGGCGCGAATCGAGGAAAGCGAGCGAATCAATGGCAATCAAATAACGCGGATTTCGTCATTGTATTAAATGATCGATACGTCTATATCATATTATACGCCTAGAATTTCAATAAACGTAGGGTCAACTTAGTTTTGTTTTGTTTGTTTGTTTTCTTTTTTTTTTTCTTTCTAAACTTGCTCCTTCATAATCGAGCTTGTTAATTAACTTATCGCGCAGAGACTTTTTAACCGAGAAAAATGGCCAAATCTGTATATAAAACGAGGACCCGTATGAATTTTCCGTTTCCAAGGTCTCGGCTTATTCCAAACCGAATATGCATTATTCGCCAGGGGCTCGAAAGAACGGGAGCAAGAGCTATAGCGGGGGAGGAGGAGGGGGGGAGAAAGAAAAAAAAACGATCGAGCAATTTTGAAATTTTGAAGCCAAGCGCCGCGCACGTCGGGAAATCGCTCTCTGCGCCCGAGACGAGGGTTAAAGACGCGCGGCGGTGGCGACGGCAGCGCCTCTAGCTATAGTTTTATTAAAGAACGACGTAAGAGCTTCCGCAGTCCCCTCTCCCCCTGCAGCCCTTTGCGTAGCATCCTCGCTAACCCCGCCCCTCCCCTACTTCGCCCTCATTCTTTCGCGCATAAATAATAATTTCCCGCTCGTCCGTTCGCAGGAAGATCCAGGCGCAGCACCGGCAGCTGGACAAGGAGTACAGGATACACGCGGCCGGGGTGCTGCTCTGCAATTCACGGGCCGCCGGCAAGGTATGGCTGAGAGGCCTCGGCGCCTTAACAATTTATATCTGTTTTTTCACCGTTTTATCTCTTACATATATACATATATATATACAATACATATTTATCGGGTAAAGGGAATTCCAACGTTCTATGGACGGTGTCGTCTTTGTCATTGAGAGGGTGAGGTGTAGAAATGGATCGATTTTTTCCTCTATCAACGATCCATTATTTATGAGCGTTTCGATATGTACATGAGACATGTGCATGCACAGGTATTTCGTACAAATCGATGGTACTTTAGGATATTTTGTCGCACATGATAATTCAGCTCATTAAAAGTATTTTTATCAATGACGAACGTCGAAAAAACTTACTATAAAGAGCGTCGTTCGATCGTTCTTCATTTATTAAATCAGATTATTTCAAACGAATTTCTAGTTTAAATAATCAATGAATGAAAATTTAGATCACAATTTAATATTTGCACTATATACATTTTGACGCACTGATCGAAATCAATGACGCGAATTGATTATCGTCTCTAACGCATTTTTGATTCTAAAAGGTAGTGATTTTTGTGTTGTCCGAATGATGGATTCTTTTTTTTTTTTTTTGAACGTGAAATCCTAAAGTACATTGGATTTATCCCTCATTTTATTCCTGCGGCAACTATCGCTGTATATTTGACATTTGTCGCCAAATCGTTGCCATACCGAAGCGTCGTTGCGAACCGTACAATTTTATTTTACGAGCAGCAAGAGCAATAGAATTTGAATTCAATTGATGCGGCAAGGTAATGCACGATTTCAAATTGTTACGGACTGCAGGATTTTTTGACTTTAGCTCGAGTGACGTATTAATTGGGATTATTTACAGAACGAGCCTCGAGAGACTTTCCGGGATTCGGGTGCCGTCTCATTGCGAAGATTCTAATTTCGTATGTTTAATGAATTGGCGTATCACTGCTAATTATATTGGATCAACTGCGCGCTCGTGGCAAAATTTTACTTTTTCCCCCGAAATCACTATGAACTTTGGACGCTGGATTAAAAGCGTGATTTATTTGCATATCTCGAGAGCGTTAAATGTTAGAGAGAGAGAGAGAGAGAGAGAGAGAGAGAGAGAGATAGAGTGAGAAAGAAAAAAATCTATGCGCAGAATTTATCATTGAATCAGTTTTGATTGAAGCTCGGTCGATTCGCTCTAAGCGTTCTAGACAGGATAACCCGATGCTCAATGACTTCGATCGAACTTTAATTGCTAACAGCTAAAAAAACATTCAGACTAATTAGATTATTTCCGTCTGCAACATGTGAATATTTTCTACAAATTATGAGTAAGAGACATTTACCCGTCTTTCAGATGGAGAGGGCGTTGAGTCTTAAAATTTTACAGATCTCACTTTTGTGGCAATTTCAACTTAGATGTGGGCAAAGCTAAAAAAAAATATAGTTCGAGCGTGGATCCCCTATTCAAATGATAGAAACCCAGCTGACTATTTCAAGTGACTCAATGAAAACTGAAGCTTTAGAACAACTCCCATTAATCATCTTGCACTGTTCTTTCTTTAATATGAATCGTATTTAATAATGTTACAATGTCCATTGTACCGGTTAATATATTCGGTGAAAATCGTGTTTCATAAGAATTAAGATGTCGTTACATACAATGTTCCATAATCTTTTGTACTATACCCAAGTGAATTTTTTTTTATTTAAAAGTTATCAGCGATTTTCCTTAAATCGCTAAAGATTTTTGTTTTCTTTTTGGGTGTTTTCAATGATTTACTCATGAAAAAGTGGATAAGGAATTGCATGAATTATACTGTAGCCTGGTGATCGTAAAATACATTATGAAGTGGAATTACAAAATCATAAATACGATCAAACGTTATCGACAAATGACATTGCCGTGTCTTTAGTTGGAAATGTAATATCTCTCTCTCTCTCTCACTCACTCTCTCTCACTCTAACCCCGTGAACAACGAATGGCAAGGCAATTTCATTGAAAGAAAACAAAGTAATCATTAAATTTGACATTTGTGCTTTACCGTCGCGTGGTGCGTTAATCAAATTTAAAACGCTCAAAGTCACGATGCGGTATTTTTTTTCTTCTTTTGTTTGATTTGATTTTTTTTAATTATTATTATTATGAAAATAATAATAATCGCATCAATATCCAATGTATATTATCCAGCATTATCAGCGAACTCTAAAATATATTTCGAACAATGGAGGAATCAATGGGCAATATAATCGGATGGGATCGTAAGCGCCTGAATTTTCATTCGATTCGCTCGACACGTCGTAAACTATTTAATTTAATTATCTATATATATATATATATATATATATATATATATATATATTTACAACACCTTATATTCAAGCGCTATCGTCTGCAACTTATTTTATGGACAACCGTATAATGCCTCGCCCTCCGTTCCAGTTCGCCCCACACCCGCCTCCGTCGATTTTATCCGCAACCTAAGTATCTATCTCTCTTTCTCTCTCTCTCTCTCTCTCTCTCTCTCTCTCTCTCTATATATATATATATATATATATATATATATATATATATATTAAAAAAGAAAAGAAGCTTGATGCCAAAGAGGCGCGACGTAATTATTTTCTTATATACATCGGGCGCGAATCGCCCGCGCTTTTTTCTTTATAGATCGGGGGCGCATTAAAGGGGCCGTTAAAAAGACTTTACGATTTTTTTCATAAAAATAATATGCCTTCGTATATATATATATATATATATATATATATACACTCTGACTGGCTATTCTTTTCCTTCTTTTACTTTTTCTTTTACGCGGCCCACGCACGCGCGTGCGCACATCGGCGCGAATCAAAGTTCGCGGTTACTTTTTTCTCTCCTTTCCTCTTCTTCTTTGTTTTCAAGCCTCAATCGGTATAGTCACGCAGAGATTTTGATTTTTCTCGCGCGCATATATATATATATATATATATATATATATATATATATATATACACACCTATATGCGTATACACGAAGGTGATGTTTCTTAAGCGATGGAGGATGTTCTACGCTACATGAAAAAGTAAACGTTATAGGTAGACTACACTCACGCGAGCTCGGTGAGAAGAGAGCGAGAGGGATTTAAGGAAGAGAGTTTAGTCGGTAAGCTTGCGTGATTGTTTGTGGGGAAAAGTCGGTGGAGGGGCTAAAAACTGAACGGGTCTGCACGGAATTTCCGGGGGTGCTGTTAAGATAACCTTAGTATAGCCGAGATAGGTTCCTCAATTATATATATATATATATATATATATATATATATATATATATATATATATATACTTGTATAAGCTCGTTGGTCATATAGTTCCACGCGAGGATGTGTGCTCTAGACGTGAAAGCGTGACCCCTGCTTTCTATATGTCTTTCTCTTTCTAGACTTCGCACAGAAAATCTCGATTTGAAGAGGATCTTGGGATATCCCACTCACACACTCTCTCTGTCTCTCACACACATACGCGTACATACATATCAGAACCTTATTTCTTTTTTTTAATTAAGCTTGCTGCGATTTTATCGCGAAATAATTATGATCTAAGTTTAATTTCTTTAATCATTTCTTAAATGAGTATTAATTTTTATCACAGATTTTGCCCAATAATAGATAGATTTTACGAATTTTATGAACATTTAAGTTAAGACATTACTTATGAATAGTAAATATGGGGAATGAACAAAAGTACGAATCAGAATAGAAAAGGAGGAAGATTATTTGAATTTCATGAAATTATCATAATTTACTTTATCTTGTGAATGAGTCGATTCATTGCAATTAAATTTGCAATTGAAATATGTTTCTGAAAACGATTGGATTTTTTTCCGTATTTAAGAATTATTATTCTTACGAAAATGAAAAATGACGTACAATGGATTTGAGTTATTTTTAATTAAAACTGTTATCATTGCTTAGGATGAGCAAGTTTTTCTATAGAAATACAATTTGTATTAATTCGACAACCTGTGACTGTATACTACTGAAAATAAGGAATGAAACGAACTTTTCTCTCCCCATTCTACAGATACATTAAGCATTAGAATTATTTATCACTATATTTAAATACTTATCTATCTATATGTATATTTTTTTTCCAAACTACGAACAACCCTTAATCCTTGAAAAAAACGTTTTGTCAACTTTTGGAATGAAATGTAAAAGGCTGGTGTAAAGCGTATAAGCTCTCGCATTTTCACTAGCGCGCATCAGTTGTATGTGTCGAGGAGCTCGCAAAGTTTACATATTAGTTACAAACTGCTCTTCTAGATGTAAATGTATATTATGACAAGGGGGGGGGGTGAGAGTTGCTTTCGAGTATATTAGACGATGCACCCAATCGGGGTAAACGGGCATTTTGACGGTACAACCATTTATTTTGATCCATTATCTTCGTTCTTGGATGAGCGTCCCCCCCCTCTCTCGGTGGCGAGTCGTAAAGTTTCACTTCCCGATATTAGTTGCATTCTCACATGATATATATATATATATATATATATATATATATATATATATGCGTTGCCTACGTGCTTATAGTTACCCCCCTTTCAGCTCCCGGACGAACCCCCGAAATTTCTTATCGTATAAAGCACTTTGACTCGCTTCGCTCTTTCTTGAATGCAGGGATGCAATTTCTTATAATTTCGAGATGTATATTATTATATTATGTATATATATATATATATATATATATATATATATATTTAAACACACAAAAATTATTATATAGATAAAATATAAAGGATTTTTGTATATGACATCTGTAGAATGCAGAGTTCTGAGAGTCCGTTTACGCGCATACAAGCTAAAACTCGGGCTTCTGTTCGAATTTGTCAAGTATCCGAGGAGATTCGGATTCGTCGAGCCGTTCGAGCCGATTGAACTGATCGAACACCTCGAGAATCGCCTCTGACTTGGTCGAACGTGAAAAATCTTTGCGGCGAGCGCTAATTTTCTTACTCAGCCGCGTTCGAAGAATATTACATCGGCATAGCGTTCGCGCACAAGATTGTCGGAATGCCTCGATCGACTTGAACTGCTGGAATATATCGATGGTTCGAAATACGTGAAAAAGTTCCTAATACAAATAGCAAGCTTGAACTTTGGGGCGAGGTTTTCGAAGAGCTGTTTTGTTCCCATTAAACTGGGGCCCATGGCTTGAAGAGCTGAGAAACGATTCGATCGATTTTCTGGGAAGTTCGCCGATAGATTGATCGTGATAATTAATGTATTATCATTGAAAGATACTTTGTATTATTGATGTATTGTTAAGAAAAAAAACTTTTAAAAGACATGTAGTTGTTTTTGTGAAGAAAAAAAAATTGAAAAATGTATAAAAAACAGTCCTTTTCAATATTTCTATATAAGGCTAATGCTCGCTATAGACGTCGTAATAATACAGATTAACAATTAATCAAAGTTTTTTTTTGTATCACGTCGTTGTACTCGCTATTTTCACCGCGAATACGGCACGTAGACTACAAAAAATCACAATTATCGAATGAACTATTAAGTACATAAGTAGGCTATAAGCTTCGACACCATCCCCCCGTGCTTTTTCGATTGATCAAAAAAAAAAAAAAACGTCAAACGAAGCTTAAAACAAAATAGCCGCCACAAGCGACGACTTCTTTAAATCTATTATATATATATATATATATATATATATATATATATATATATATATATATATATATATAGATCAATGTCTCAGCTGCTCGACTGGAGGGTTGAAAAGTTGCGCTCGTCGCGGGGCTGCAACCTGGCGGCTATTATTAAGGCAGCCTTTTTACGCTACCGACTGCGGGGGAGGCGTCTGCGCGCCCGAGATACCGCGGGCGGCGAACGCTTTATTGAGAAGTTAAGGAGACGCCGGATCGGCGCTCTCTCCTCGTCGCGTCTTAGGCCGTGTGGTTTTTCGAGTCGCGCGACAGTCGGATGGAAATTACGAACATCGTTTTGGAATATGGGGGTTGTTTTTTTTTCTGCATTCATAGCTCCCGTATTAAATTATGAATGTTTTTTTATGGATACACATGAATTGTTGTTGTTCGCACATTCGATTAGAGCTCGGATTTTCGATTCTGTCTATAATTTGTTTCGTTATAATCGATAATAGTCTTGACTTTGGTCATTGAATGTCACGCTGGTTCAAATCATTTATTCTGAAACACGCACAGATATGCAGAATATATAGAACAGTATATTTTAGTTAAAGAGTATATAGATTATTGATACAGATTAAATAGTATATAGCATTTATAACAACAATGTATATTTTGGCAATCTAAGGCAATTCTTTACCTTTTTTATTCTTTACCTTTTTAAATTCCCTTATAAAAATTGTTCTGGTTGAAATTTCAAAGATTTTACAATTTATCGATATAAATTGAGAAAAAAATATTGTGCTAAAATTTTTTCGAACCGTAAGATTATATTCCAAGTTTCTATTGAGAATGGTCGAATTTTTATGAAACAAATGATTTCAAATTTGAGTTTTTAATTTTTTTAATCTTGAAAATTCATTATCTCGTGCCATTCATCAAAATGCGATTTATATTTAAAATCATGCATGTATTTAGGAATAATTAATCGAACTTAGAAAATGTACGACCAGTGGAAAGTCTCTCGAGTGCACGCACATTAACTAATTTATCGAATTTCGTGCTTCCATATTTTTGTTTTATATAGGGAATTGTATTTAGAGTAGAGATGTTCACTTCGATTTGAAGTAAATTTCGAAATTGCTTTGGAGATATTGTATTTTTCAGTGTATACTTCCATTTCAGCTAAAATATAATAGAATAAATAACGAACTTAGGTTATATTATTAGAATTACACACACACACACACACACAATTAATTTAAATTAAAATAATTAAAAAATTAACGATTAACTTTTAAGGTTTAAAACATTTATGTATTCTAATTAGGAAAGACGATGGTATGTAGTTTTTCATCAATGTCATTAAAGTGGAACAAGTTCTAATTATTCTAATAAATTGATAATATGAAAATGTTTTCTTGATTATCTCTCATATAATTATTAAATATATTAGCATTTACATTTTGTGGTGTGAAATATTAGGATGGGAGTGTGAAATATTTAACGGGATGAACGAACGTCAAACGACTAATTGAACTATTTCAAAAACAGTGACGAAGCCCTGCATTATTATAGAAAACCAATTTAAAATTCCAGTCATTTTGAAGTGAAAAGAAAAGATTGTGGATAAACATTTAACCCAAAAATCAATTTTCCCAATGGACCTCTTTCTCAGGAACGTCACACGTTTATAGATTGTAACATAAGTTATATACTTTTTAAGTTAATACAAGTATGGATATTACGTGCAATTATAAGTAAACAAAAGAACATAAAAATTAAATAAGCTTAATATAATTCCCATATATTATCATAATACATAATCAAATCATACTACAAAAATATGGAAAAATTACATTTTTTATTTTAGAAGTCAGGAACTTACCCAGTTATGTAAACTGTTATTTCGTACATAGATATTCTTAATTCAATAATATAAATTTAACATTTTATCTCACATTTCTTTAACTTTAAGTCGGCAATATGCAAACTATGCGAACGTAAGTGCAGAAGAAATAGTAATGCTCTTTACGCATACCTGTGTACTATAAAAGCTTATGCTTATAATCCCTTTACGACTCTCACAATGGAATAACCCGCTAATGCGGAAAAAGTCCACGTTAGGGAAAACCAGGAATTAGAGCACGTGCGGCACACACGGCCGATGTTTCGCGGGGGACCTCGAGGTGAAAAAAAATTGCTAAAATATCTTGGGACCATATTCAGAGGGCAGAATTACATTTTCGGCAAAACGATTTGTTGCCGGAAAATATGCCATTGGGAAAAAAAGGGGATTTGGAAAAAAATGTCGACCAACGAAGAAAATCTCCGCGACGCGGGCTTGCCAAAGCGCGACGGCGTGGATCGTAATTAAACCTGTCCGGACTCGGTTAACAATCTCATAAGCGTTTTATGGCTTTCTCAAGTCGTTTTTGACGCATTATTCAAGCAAGGTTTCAGTAATTGAGGAAAACACGTTTAAATTATTTTAATTGCATCTCGTGGCATTTTCTAAAATACGAATTATCATCTGTGTTTTGTAATTTTATATATTAGAGTTTTTTTTTCGAACTATCCATCGAAAAAGCAAAACAGTTCCTCTCAATTCATATATGTATACGGATATTTAAATAAAAATGTATATCGATATCGCGAAAAAATACGGTTAATGGAAACAATAGTATTCGTATAAAAGTGATTATACAATTGTCCAACATATGACAGAGCAATTTTTTTACTAAAAGAAACTGAACATACTCGTGTTTATTGAAATATATATATATATATATATATATATATATATATATATATATTGAATAATAATTATTTATACAGCTTAATATTTATGAATGTTCATCAACTCGATTATTCTTCTTTCAACGATCAGCCTCTGAATAATTGTTAGCGCGGGCTTACATAATAGAAACTGAAATTAAATCGGGAAACAATATAATTCGGGATAATTACGGATGTATTTTATTTAAGGACGAATCGGTGCGTTAATTCGATAATTTTTTTTCTTTTCCTTTTGAGCGTCGCTCAATGTAACAACACGCGCAATATATATATATATATATATATATATATATATATATATATATATGTATAATAGGTCGAGAAATTATTTCCGGCCGCTTTAATTTTCTCAGTTCTAAAGTTATCGGCCGATAAAAAAAATTCCAATCGAGCCCGCTAATTGAACGAATAAAACATCGTATTTTTACGATCGGGCGAGGAGCTTTGATGAAAATTGCGCACGTTAGGAATCCGAAAGTGCCGCACTGAGTATTACATAGGGGGGTTGGAAATTAATTGCTACTTTTATTCTTCTTCTTCTTCTTCTTCATTCTTCCGTTCTCCACGCCACGCAAGTCGTACGGAGCAATAAATAGATGTAAATATTACGGGCAGGGAGGGGGTGGTGAAAGACATTCACGATTTTTACCGTTCTTTTTACAATGTTTAGCAGCGTTTCATTCAAAACTTGTTTTATGATGATTTATTTTTCTCGATTTTCATTGGTGGAAATAGTTTTCAGCAGAGCTCAAATCTTGTTTATTTTTTTCATTCGGCCGATACTTTTTGCTTCACAAACCGTGGAAAAAAATTGTTATCGAATTGTGTAAATATAAGGATTTCGAGAATCTAGTGCGATACGAAGAGAATGTTTTTCATTTTCGTATTTTTAATCGTATTTAATGAAGCGCCTTCTCGTGATCAAAAAAGCTGAAACGAAGTAAATCAATGGTTTTTAAAGGTAATTTTTGAGAATTTTAAAGTAAGTATTTATAAAACAAAATAATCTCGATCCACAAATTATTATATAAGGAATCAAAATATTGTCGAGCGTAGGTAACACGTTTATTTGCTTCTTGGTTATGTTTATGTTCTTTTTTTACAAGTTTTTAGAACATTTCAATTTTCATATTGTGCACTTTCAAATTGATTAATATTTAGCTCAATTTATTAAATTAAAGGGTACATTATTATAATATTTCTAGATAATATATATGGACATCCGATTTAATTTATATAAATTTTAATTAAATGTGTAAGATAATGGATGACTAAATACATTAACATAGGGAATTGAGTTTACACATTTTCGAAAGCGGATATTTATAATGAAATTTTATTGAATGTAAATTTCAAATATCTACCTTTAATTTGAAAATTTCCCGCACGATTATTGACATTATCTTAAAATACCTGGTGATACAATGAGTTGGTAAACATTTTTGAAAAATATCCGAACACCCGTCTTCTCCTAAACGATAATCGTAAAGTTCAAAGGTTGCGATTGCGCACGTGTAAAATTTACTCGAATCCGTGATCACGATCCGGAAATTCCGCCCAAAAATAATATCTCTAGCGTCCATTGCGCGCGCGCGCGGCCGGACCAAATAAATTTCCGGACGCAGCGGAACAATTTCGTGCTCGGATCTCGGTTTATCGTCACATCGCGCCCTTTCCGCGCTCGCGCCCCTCGTTAATTTAGCCCTCGCTCGGCGCGCGCGTTTCCGCATAATTAAACGTCCGGCGAATTCGAGAAGCTTCCCGCTTCTTTCCCTTATATCGACTGTGCGTGACGATTTCGGCGGATCCAACATTTATCCTGCTTTTGTATAGCCGACGATTGAATCGATTTCTCCGCAATAGGTGTATGTGCGCGTGTGTGTCGTTTTATTTGTCGAAAATATCGCTCTTGCCCCATCCGCGCACTTTAAAGATCAACCTATGATGTAGAACTTTTTCTTTCGTGCTAAAAATTTGATTTTCAAGTTAACATTTATTTACTTTTCTTTTATTCTATTATTTAATAATGGAAATTACACTGTTGGCAGATAATTTGCAATATAATAATATTGACACTTGTAGTAATTCTGACAGAAATTTTTTTTGTATTTATATTTCATTAACAAACGTTTCGAACCTATAAACGTTCTTCAATGTCAAAATATATAAACGAGCCTTAGCAAGTGTAATCAAATAATTATTTGATAAAATTATCATTATTCTTAATAATTAATAAATTAAATAGAATCAACACTTACTACTAGCAAGACTCGTCAAATAATTGTTTGACTAGAAATGTCAAGGTTTTTTTTATATATTTTGACACTGAAGAAGATATTTCTAGAAAAAAAGAAGAAATATCAATAAAAACAGATTTTTTTGGCTATGCTATCAATAATGTAAATATTATTATATTTCATTATTTAAGTATCTTTGTGATCTCTGATAAAGAATCGGTAATTAATATTTGAAATTTCCGAGATATCGTAGTCTATATGTCTGTTAAAAAATGTGAACATTTGTCATACGATAATATCGCGAGACATATATGCAAATGAAAATTTTGGGACATCTGATTATGTAGTTCTGACTGTTTTCTCAAAAATTCAGGATCTTTAATCCAAAATGGCTACATACTCAAAAGTGTATTGATCAATACATGGGCATTTAAAGCCGACAACTCTTGAGCCCGTTAATTACGAATTTCTCATTGGATTTTCCAAATTCTAAGGTGGACAATTTCAGATCGCCGCTGGAAAGTGTGAAAATTAGTTTACGAAGAGATAAAGGGTAACAGATATTGACATTTTATATTACGCCATTTACGAATCATATTTATGCTGCCTATAATTTTTGATTTTCAAAAATTATTCACATGTAGGTAAATAGTTATTTATGCTAGGTTTTTAAAATATATCAACGTATTTACTGTCAAAGCCGATCAACATACATTCGTTGGCTAAAAAATTAACGAAATAATCTTAATTAACGATTTATAAATTCATTATGTTTATTTATACACGATCGTCAATCTTCAAATTTTGAGCCAATGGAAAAATCATTTGTAAATGTACAATAAGGTCGAAATCGAAACAAATAACGAAATGCAATAACGAAGCGCCTGCCAAAAGTTTCGACGTTTGCAGGGGATGCAGGGATGCGCTTTTTCAATGTCCCAGCGAGGGTAAATTCGGGTTTTTCTTCCCGAAATCCTCCGGGCAAGGCATAAATTCGAAATTAGGCTTTTTCCAGCGCGAGAGCCTCTTTCTTTGTATTTTTTGTATTGTTTTTTTTTTTTTTTTTTTTTTTTTTGTTAGTTTTTACGACGGGCCTCGATATTCCGAGTAGCAGCGGTCGGGGGGTGCGCGCGCGCTTTATGGCGACGCGTGGACGAGGTCGCCGGTGAAAAAGTGCGGTTTGAATATTTATAAGTCGGACCCTGTCCGAGAGATGGGCGGGGTTGGTGGAGGGGACTTAACTTTATACGGGGGAAGCCGACAGTGCAACGGGGTTACATCGATACTTCAAAGGGAAATCTGACGGGTTTAGATCTAAATTATAAATTGCCGATCCTCTTTCGGAATTTCGAGTTAAATCTGAATGTGGCGTTTAAGTTTTCTCTCATCCCTCACTCTCTCTCTCTCTCTCTCTCTCTCGTCATATTGTTCGTTGTTTAATTTTAAAATGTAGTTTCTTGACATGCTCTAATTCGGGATCAGCGTTACTTCGGACGAATTCTAGTTTAATTAAGTCGACTGTGGTTTTCCGACAGTTATTCTAAAATACCCGTATATTTATTTTCAAAAAACCGGAGTGTCGAGCAGAGAATTTGCAAATTACATTTAATTAAATGTCCTACTCATTCAACAACATTTGCAGTGTATAAATGTTAATACATTACCCTGAAATGAAAGTGATAAATATTATTGAAGTTTCTTGTTAAATATCCTGATGTAAAATTAAAATTTTCATCAAAATAACAGTTATAACAATATGTAAAAAATTAAATATACCTATGTCCACTGTGTTTTTCAAAAAAAAAATTAACAAATAATTCAATTGGTCTTACATTGTTTGTAAAATAATATAATTATTATTATAACGACAGTCAGGCAGCCTTTGTTTATAATCGTCCATGTACAATCTGAAATATAAAATTATCATGATTATAACTATCCTGAAAGGTAAATGACTAATTTTTTGTATTATATAAAAAAATTTAGCCTTTTTTCTTTCAGTACAGTTATAATCATAATAATTTTATATTTCCGATTCTACGAAAATAATTTTAAACAAGGACAGCCTGATTGCTATTTTCATAGGATTTTAAGACCGACGAAAATATTTGTTAGTATATTCACAAATGCTTGGAAATATATAAAAAATATTTTGTTATAATTGCTTTGTAGTGTAACTTTATTACTAAAAAAAACGTTAAATTATAATCTTTTATGTTTTTCTCGGACTCTGCAGACAAAGGCTAAAATATGAAATGCCCAGTTATATTGAATTTATGACACAAATTTCAATTTCATTTCTAATTTAATTTTTAATAAATAAAAAGCATTTTGCATTAATCATTCGTAGCTTAAAACGTATATATATACATATATATTATAATTCTTATTTACATTCAACTATTTCATTATGGATTTGGTAACTTAATAAATTGAATATATTGTAAACAGGAGGGGCGTCAAAATTGGACGATAAAACACGACGCATCATCTAAACACCGAAATGAATTGGCAGATGTTCATTTTATACAACGGCTGTAGAATTTCAGTTATTTAATTCGGCATTACATTTACAATGTCATAATTTTAGCCCGCCACGGCTCGACATCCCCGTTATTTAAAGAGTGTAATTAAAACTACTGCGGTAGCTCGTTTCCTTCTCCTCCCCTTCTGACCCTGCATTATTAATAGGCAAATTTCACGATTATATTATGATTCCCGGGGCGCTTTCGGCAATCAAATTTTATATATATAGGCGGCGCCCGCCTTCCCCCCTCCCTGTCGTCGTTTCGGTATATATTATCATAAATATTGTCACATTATCATTGACCTTTCGTACCTATAGAGATGCATACATATATACATGCGTCTATATCTTTGTTCCATAAATAATGACTTTGATTAAAAACATATAGCTCAAAATGACTGAAAAAGAAGGAGAGAACGTATTCTGGTAAAAATCTCAAGTTTTCTTTCGTGCTCCGTGAAAAATGTGTGAAATAATGCACTGTGCCAATCACTGGCCCCAAACTGGAGATAAAAAAATCGTTTGGTATTCGAATTGCCCCCCTCGCCCCCCGCTCTAGCGAGCTCAAAATGGAATAAGAAAAAACTTACATGAAATTCATTTACATAAATAAATATTTTGCATTTTTTAATTTTTACGTTTCTAGAAATACGTCGGTAATAGTAATAGTGCGCTTAATGCATTTATCTATAGAGCATACGCGATAGTACGCGTCTACGTTATGCGTGCAAATATAGTTTTTTTCTTCTTCAAATGTTCCAATACATGCTCGAAAAATTCTGCCGATCAATTACTAAAACTGGTTCAAAAAATTATACAAATATCTTTTTCTTCAGCATTAACGACCAATTGATCTCTCACGATTCGTCCTTTCGAACGAACACTTTTTAACGATCATACATAGATTAACAAAAAAAAATATATACAATAAACAGTTGAAAAACTTGGCCAATTCCGGCACATCTGGGGCATTAATTCGGCTAATTCACAGTATTGCGAATACTTTCGAATTTCTGTCCAGAGGAGGGGGGGAGGGAGGGAATTTTTTCCCTTCCATAAAGCCGATTATGCAAACTCGTGAAAGAAAGGCAATCGAACGCGAGGTCGCGAGGGAAAAAGCCAGGTTGAGACGGACGGCATTATAATGGATCGCACCCGCGAAGGATATATTACCTGCGCAGCTCCTATATATATCTGCGCATATATATAAACGCCCATAATTTATGAAATGAAAGCATTAGACTTTCATTAAATTACTGTTTCTCGATGGAGATAAACTAAACTACGTTATATGGATATAAATTTTTTTTTTACGAAGTTGCCCGAACTCTTCTAGAACATACTTTTCAATCGTCTCTGTCGACTCGAGGAAGGCCCTCAAGTTCAGAGCACACATTATTGACAAATTAAAATTATTATTTCGAAAAACATCTTTGGATTCATCATTTATGCCCGCAAAGGTTCGGCAATATAATTATTAACCTATATTTTCTCTGGTTGCTTCCTAGATAGGCGGGACCCCAGAGTAAACTCGGTCTTGTGCGATGCTAAACATCGCCAAACACGCTCTCCACAGGACACGCCGGCAATAACGTGACCGCGCACAGTTGACACGTGTTGATTAGGTAATACATGAAGATTTTAATCTGCTTTAGTTTTACTTAATGAGTTAATTATTTCAGGTTTTTATAAGTGTGTTATAAATTAATCCATAACCTACTTTTAATTAACGTCGCGGCACTGTATATGGATTGCGTCGCCAGGACGGTCCTGTCGTCGCGCGACTCCTCTCCCGCCTCCTACTCTCGCTTCTTTTTCGCGCGGGATTGATATAGAGTGCGCGGGGGGCATCGGGTCCGTATAACTGTCCGCGTCAAATTGGACGGGACCCGGATTGTCGATGGGAAAGTTCAAAGTTACGCGAGCGCGTGGGGGGGGGGGCGGAGGAACGAGGGGAGAAGTTTTTAAGACTTTCCACATGTATATAGATATACCGATCAAAACTAAGTTTACATAAATCTTTGTCTTTTACTCTTTTTTTCCTTCTACGAGAGAGGTTTATGCTTTGTGGTTTATTTTTTCAATAAGAGGAAGTCTCCGTCCTAATTTCGCCGAGGCTCGGTCTTATCGTCGCATAAGTAATGATTTTAGATGAAAGTTCGGGCTCTTAGAGTCTTGCGCGGTTTCGTTTTTAAAATTGCGCGAGAACATTTTACGCCTTCGATTTTTTATGACTGTTCTATGATTGGTTCCTTATGCCAATTTATTTTCGAAATAAACGTTAATATTTCAATATGTACAATTTATTTCAAACTTATTGAAACATTCGAATTATATTTTAATAAATCTAACATTAAAAGCTTCGCGTGCAATGTCCTATAGAAGCGTTTGATTTCGCAAAGTTCGGTGCAAAATGAGATATTTCGACTCTACAAGAATTGTAACTATATTCATTGTTTCATTCTCTTTTTTTAGATTAAATATTATAATATACGTTGTTAACTGAAATATCAATAAATGAAACATTCAAAAATGCAAAACAAACACAATCCGATGACTCGTAGATTAAAAGATATTAAAAAAATATTATAAGTTACATTTTGATCTTAACAGTGAAACAGAAAATTTATTGTCGGTTAATAAATAATTTTATTAATACATTTTAATTCTGCTTTAGATTGAGATCGACACATGGATTCGAAATATGGATTATTTGTTTGTTTTCTTTTTGTTTATGTTATATATATATATATATATATATTTATATGTAGATATATATACATTATATATATATATATATATATATATATATATATATATGTATGTATGTATAAATATACATATATATATATATATATATATATATATTATGATTATAAAGACGCAAGCTTACTGTATGACAGTCATTCGACAGTTTTGGGATCGCGATGAAAATTTTGTAAAACAAAGCGAAGCTGGACCCCAAGGATCGCAGATGTACGAGCAATATTGCACGAAATTTATAGACGTCAAGATGAAGTCTTTTTAATTTTAAACGTCTCCCGACAATATTCGATTTCAAATCGAACTGTTATCAAAACACGGCATAACATTTTTTGAAATTGAGAGAAAATGATGCCTTTCCCTTGTAAGTTACCCTGCCATACTTACAGAGGAAGAAACAAATACGTAAAACGCTAATGTAAAAGATCAACGTTGAATTTTCACAATGTTTATCAATGAATGGGAATCAAGGAATTTGAAATTCTCAAAAAAGAACTGAGAACCTCTGTTACATCTCTCTCTCTATCTCTCTCTCTCTCTCTCGCGAAAATAAACTGGCACTGTACCTATCAAAAATTTGGATCGAATTCGATAAAATTCATTAGCTCTGGATAGAGCCAAAAACAAATCTCCTTAAAAAACTGTACTTCCGAAGAGGGATTTTCGTCGGGTTGCACTTTGTCACTTCCGAAAATTCGATTCCAACATTTTTTTCCTTCTCTCGACTTCGTAATTCTTCTCCTTACAATGCTCGAGCATTCTCCGTCGCGAGCTACTTACGAGCAGATATGGTAATTCAAGACTCGAGTCTCGGTGTAATTAAGATCTAGAACTGTACAAGTCGATGCTCGTTGACTGCGATGAATTCGAAATTGGAACGAAGACATTAACTATTACAATGATTAGGACTTTGTTCTGGCTGGCGATGTAGTCTAAGTAAAGTCGAGCAAACTACTCAATCATAGATAGTTGCTCTGTCTTTGTCTCGACCGTTGTTTCTTTTCTGCAGCTTTAGTTCGCTGTACAATTGCTCTTGTCTTCGAAATTTTTCCTCTCAAAACTTCTGTATATACATTACGTCTATCGCTTAAAGTCAAATACAATCCAGTAAATAAACCGTAAACATTCGTATAATTTAAACTTATCTTGTGTTCTTCGTGGAAAATCTTGAAATATCGATGCTTTTTTATATGGAGTGAAATAATTTAGATGCAATCCGCATCGGGTTGTGACAATTAAAATCGATTCGAATCAAAAAAATTCTATTCACAATCAAATCGACCCTTTAAAATTATCTATGAGCGGTATAGATCGGATTCATCCCAAGGTGCTTGAATGGTCTACGGGTAGACGACGTATATGCAACGTTTCAATATGTTAAGGCCATTAATTTATGCTAAAACCTCGAAAATATAATGGCTAATACGTTCATCTCCACTTTTTTTACATAGATACTAGTCAGAGTTTACTGGATATTGTTAAAATCTAGGAGTATTCGCATGATTTATTCAGTTTTGACGGTACAACTTTCGCTAAATATTACACGTTACGCATTATAAATTAGTTTATCCAAGTCTCTGACACGTCGAACAATATAAATATCAAAAATAATACGAGAGCCAAATAGAGTTATATGTAAAGACATTTTACTGTCACGAATTTCCTTCAATAAAGATACCTCTTGTTTCGCGGGAAATTCCCGACCAAGCGCGCGCGCGCGCGTCTCCGGAGAACCGCGCAGTTTTGCTTTGCCCCGCGTTATTCTTTGCGAAACTGCGCGTGGAAAAGGCGAGAATGGGGGGGGGGTGGCCGAGGAGGAGCGAGTGAGTGAGCGATTCCAGCGCGCGTCGGTCGCTTTATATCTTCTTAAAGAATTTATGGGTAAAAAATTTCCTTAGCATAATTCGATTCCGAACGCTTTGCGCGGCGCGTTCCGGCAAAGCTAAAATTATTATTTTGACACGACCGGGAATCCCCTCGAGCGGAAAAATTCGAAAGAAACATACACGAGCAAATATACACAAAGGCAAACACACGTACATATATATATATATATATATATATATATATATATATATATATATATATATATAGCTCCTAGATAAATTTTTAATCTCGTCGAGATGAATGATGCTTTTCTCTGTATCTATAATAATCATGAAAATTAGAAATCGTATAGGCCTCCCGTTAAAATTTATTATTTAAATCGCGAGAGCTCGATTTCTAAATGTTTTTTTTTTACAGAAATCGTCTATTCATTTTATTTATTACTATAGAATAAAACATAAGAAGCATTATATTAATATTTACGAGATTTTAAAGTTATTTAATATAAATGAAACGGATTGCTTTATTTAAAACGTTTTACAAATTTTTTAAAATTTCTTATTGAGAATGATCTCACTGTTATGTATTGTTATTTAATTCATTGTAGTATCATACCTTATAGTCCCATTTAATTCAAGTGCATTGTCAATCATTCTGCATTAATTATGTAATAATCAAAACAATGAAGCAGACTGAACTAAATGGCCTGTATTTAGCGCGAAAGTAGTATTTGTTAAGGTATGGTCTGACGAATAGATCAATAGCATATGGTTAAAATTGTGATTTTAATCCTAATGTTATATATTCAGTATTTGCATTATTAAACTGATTCAAATTGATCAAAAAGCATTTTGTCCAATATATATATATATATATATATATATATATATATATATATATATATTGGATATATTGGATATATATATAGATATAAAAATGGGTTAATCTTTATCGTTTTACATCAAAAACATATATTATCTAGCGGGTTTTCTTATCTCACATTTGAATTCTGTGAACCGATTTTTACGAATCAAATTTCATATTAAATGTTACAATTTAAAGTTAAATATTGCTATTACTTCATTGTTTACAAATTGTTTAAAATATAAAAATATATATTCATCGTATAACTCATTATATGGTGCTAAGCCTAATTTGATTAACCAATCCTAAGAGTTGATCTACACGTTGTAAAATAAACAGCCAAATTGAAACTTATTTACTAGTAAGAAATGAAGTCGAAAATGGCTCTTTTTGTCAATTTTTGACGGTTTTTAAGCAAGCTCGACCCTGAAATTCCTGAGAGGGCCTGAAACTCAATCCTATTGCGCCTACCTTTATATCTCTGCGTTGGTATTATTCTTCCGATGCTGCCATTGCTCGAAACAGTCCCGAAACTCACTTTCGAGAATGGCCTTGAGTACGCCAGTCGCATTACTTACGCGACAAAACAGCCAAAAGAGCGGGCGTTTTCTTCTCACTGCATCACGCAAACGTTTCAAAATTTGAACGTAATTAATCTTTATCGATCGTCTGGCCACTGTCGTACGTATGCACGATGTCGCAATGCCAGCGCAGCTTATTGCTTCGTATATCGTGCCTTTCATTAGCCATCGCTAAATCGTTATCCGCGAGGTTTCGGGAGGTAAGGAGGCGATGTGGCGCTTTCACGCCTC
This sequence comes from Sycobia sp. Sy_11, assembly GCA_018907035.1. NCBI lineage: Eukaryota > Metazoa > Arthropoda > Insecta > Hymenoptera > Epichrysomallidae > Sycobia > Sycobia sp. Sy_11. The sequence continues at coordinate 42,522 of JACCIC010000085.1, read as the reverse complement.
GATAGACTTTGATAAAGTAATCGATGAATTTCGGAAATAATCCTCCCATCTCGCGTCGACCCACACGTTCCTCGGGCGCTTCTCCGTGATCGGTTGTCGAATTTCCAGGTGAAAATCTAAGCCTCCAAAGATTTTTTCGATTGTTATTATCGATGGCAATTCTTATTTTGAACTTTCATAAAATAATACTATGGTCTTCTGATTAATCGGCCTCTTTAGCGAATTAATATTTTCTGTGACCTCTCCTGTAATTAATTCTTCTCTGTGTCATTCCACCGAGTCCAGCGGCAGATTTGATTCATCGTTGTTCAGTAGAATCATTTATTTGTCAATTATTTATTTATTAATTATTTATTTAGAAAATAAGATGGTTTTAGATCTAGTATAGAAATTTATTGGTAATTTTGAACAACACTCACACACAATGTTCTACTCTTTCCTTCGAAATGAAATAAACGTCATTTCATAATGATTGTTAGGTATTTCAATTAATTTCAACGAATTCAGTTTTGATATTATTCATCGCTCGACCTTTCACCTTCCATAATGAGTCTTTACGAGACACTGCCGATACGCGTTGTGATGCGTGGGAGGTAAATTATCAATTAAACCATAGATACTGCCTCGATTATATATCATGTATTAGATGGCAGCCTTATAACAAAGCGCCTCATTGTCAACTTGGCATTAACCGTTCGATATATGAATACATATGAATGCAGTGGATTTAGAGTCTCTCACCGAAGTGGCACGCTCATTAAATGCGCATTTCCCATATATTTGATTTTAGCTATATTATATACACAGACGTATTATTTCTGTATGATATTTAGTTTTTTGTATTATTAGCTGACGACCACAAACAACTAAATTTTAACTTTCAGTTCAGTTTCAAAATAAATGTCGCGTTTGGTAAACTGGAATGAAGGTATATATATATATATATATATATATATATATATATATATATATATATATATATAAATTGTATCTTTCGTTGATTTTACATCGAATACCGACCATGGAATGTTTAAAAAATTTTAAATTTAAAAAATATAGTTATTTTTACAATAAATAGGTGTAAGTAAGCCTAAGACAAAAAACATTTTTATAATCCAAGCAACTGACTATCTTTAAAAAGTAAAAAATAAGCCCATATATATATATATATATATATATATATATATATATTTTATAAAAGAACTTTTTTGCCGCAACTATCGATATCGACCTCTCGCCCTTTATTATCCTCGTAATAATGCGAAGACGCGCTAGCGCTCTTATATATCCCATTATCGGGATACTGCACTTCCTAACTCATATAATGCTATACACTCGCTTGAACCCACCAATACACTGTAACGGCCACTAGCTCGATATAATATATGTATATACATGAAAAACCCTCGTCGTTCCGGGACGTCATCTCGGTTTACATCGATCACCGTCGGGAGTTCCTATATTTCTGTGCGCATCCCTCTTTCCTTTCTCGTCCTAAAAAATTTCGTTACCAGTCCCCCGATTGGCTGTCACAAAAATTTGTTGCAACCAGCATGTCATAGTTAAAAACTGACAATTATGATTCTTTGTTGTATAGATATAATAATGCCAACGAAGATGAGACATGTTATACAAATTGCCGCACATTTCATGTAGATTCAGTATACAATTTTTCGTAATGAAAAAGAAATACATTATTATTCGAAAGTCATTCCTAGAGTCTACAGTATAGATAAGGCTGAATATAATTTATTTTATCATTCACTATGTTTCTCATAATAAATAGATATTTTACTCAGTATATAATATATTTTTAAAAGTAACATTAAATCTTAATGAAATTTTGTTGAAAAAAAAAGTTGGTATACGATTCGAGAAATGATTTATTTTCAGATATTCTTCCTTTATCTTCAATTTTAAATTTTTCATTCCAGAGTAGAATAATTATCTTTCTATAATTAATATCGAAGCCATTTCTATTTCATTTTGCGTTATTTTAAAATTTTTCGTTACCTATACATTTAAAAGCTGAACACCCGTCATTTTAATGACGAGCCCCTCGGGTAGTCTAGGCCCGAAATTTATACAAACTGTAATTTATTATATTTATTTTTTTTTAGATTGAATGTATTCAAGGTGCTTTTATGCGTAAAATCGAGTTGCATATAAATCTAACAGCGTATACGAAAACAGAGGCCAATCATATCATCTATATGGGGCCTGTACATTGGCCACCCTGAAATGCGCAACTTACTTAATCTAAGCATTTTGTCTGATCGGTTATCAAAAAAATAAAAATAAAAAAAACTGCCCGAGCATTTTATCCAAGTCTCAGAAGTCGTCGGACTCTGCCATGCCAATTTGCAATTACTGAGAAGTACGGGAGGACGAATAGCCCGATTGCACGCATCTCGCGGCATGGGGCTCATTTCAAAGATTAGCGCATCTCTTAAAACCTGGAAAGATTTTCTTTCTAACAATTTGATCCCGCCACGAGAGGACAAGCCGGACTTTCTTCTCTCTCACTCCCTCCCTCTCGCTCTCATCGCGGTCTTTGAATCTCATATGGGATTAGATTTCGAGAAATGATCAAGACGGTATTCCGAAACGTGCGCACGAGAGATTTTTTTCTTTATACGGACGTGTTATATTATTATACGTAGGATAAGCCATACAAAATATTGTCTTCTTTCATTCCTGAAAATACGAAAGAGAGTTTTTTACATCGTCTTCGTCAACTTGGAAAATTTCATCGATTTCCTTTCAAAATTTATTGATTTTCGAAGAAAGCCGTGTTCTAATGTAAACATATTGATAAAACAGACACTAAATCACTTTTATAGAACAGTATATTCGATGAATTTCTTACATTTCTATTTAATTACAGAACTATTTTAATTTTTTATTACTTTCTAAATTTAAATGAATTTTAATATAGAATGGATTATACTTTCTATAATGAATTGTATTGATATTTGAAGATTTAATGATAATTGATATCATTATAGTTTATTTAATTCGTAATTTATTACATTATGATTTCGAATTCATATAAATCAGCTGATTATACAATATAAAAGAAAGACAAACATTGTTGCTATTTCATAAATACTGGTTTAAACTAAATCTTTATTTGAAATATGAATATAATAAATATAAAAAATGTTGTTCCTCACCTGCGCCCCAACTGATTCCTATTTATGGTTATATATAGATATGTATCAATTATATGAAATATTTTTCGCATTGTTAACAGTCAATATGTGATTGGAAAATTTCTAATTTTGAAGGTAAAACGTATGACTACATTTCTACCTCGTTTTTTCGAATTTAGAAGGAGACAGTGAAAGGAAGAGAGAAAGAGGAAGAGAGAGAGAGAGAGAGAGAGAGAGAGAGAGAGAGAGACAGACAGAGAACACTAAAGATTGACGCGACTAAACGCGCGTGTACAAAAGTGACTCATAGAGAAAAAGAGACAGATAGAATTATATGGTCGCGAGACGGAAGTAACGAATATACACACACACACACACATGTATATATACATACATATATATATATATATATATATATATATAGACGAGCGATTGTCTTGGCAGTCCCACAAAGCGATAAAGTGCAAGACTCAAACTCATTTTCGAAAGTGGTTTTTCTCTCCCCGTCGCGCGCCCCCTCCCACCGTACCACCGCGCTTTTCCTTTTTCCCTTTTTTTATATACGCGACTATATGTAACCCGCAAGAGCGTATGAGCGCGCGCGCGCGCGCCACACGCGAGCTGTCGTTTTATCGGATTGACGAGCGGGCGGGCAAGACTTGTCCAATGCGCGCACGCGCCAGTACGTGCACTCGCGCCGTCTTTTATCGCTGGCGTTACGCTTCTGTACACACTGTCTCTCTGCCCTTCCCACCCTCTCCTCCTCCTCCCCCCCTCGCTTAACCACCGGATTTCGCGTGCGAATTTTCTTCGGGCGGTACAGGCCGCGCGAGCGCGCGCGCGCGAATGCACAGGACGCGATGGGCGCGACTGCGATTTCACGGATCCGCGCCCACCGCGTCGAATGAGCCGGCGATGGCCCAACGATGCAGGAGAGGGTCGAGTCCGCCCCCTCGCCCTGCGCCGCGTGTCCCTTTGTTCGTTCGGCGCGCGACGCCTGTGTGGAGTCGTTTAGTGTCGCGCTTTTGCTCGCACCCCTATGAGGACCAAGGGCCTATTATATAACTCGATCGGTCGAGCGTTAACCGAGTGTCTGTACATATATATATATATATATATATATATATATATATATATATATATATAAACACATGAAAAACGAAGTGGTAATTACCCTGCCCCCTCCCCAAGCCTCTTTCTTCCTCCTTTGTTTTTATCTATTTTTGCGGTTCTTGTTTCCGAGTGGTTCGAAGGTACGCACATATACAAATACTTCTGTATATACACATAAATACATACATTCATACATATATTTATATATACACACGCGCACGCACATACCGCGTTTCCGAAATAACTTTTCAGCACGACTAATGGGCATCGAGTCGAACGGATCGGTGCATCTGTAAAGTTCATCGACCAATCGCGCATATATATATAAGAAGAGCCCAATCATTCAAAGGGAGCCATCACGTGTCGATAAGCTCTCTCGAATCGCTGATCTATTAACCATATAACTCGTGCATATCTCCAGCACATTGAAGAGAAAAAGATAATTGTACGTTTGCTGAATAATAGTACATGGTAACGACATCTGGTGGACTGAAAATTACAAAGATTTCAGGTGTGGATTTTTATTAAAAAATATCTTTTACATAATTATAATATTTTTGGACAAATGCCATTAGTTAAAATACATCAATTACAAAGATGTAAAATTTTTTTTTAATTTTTGGAGTAATAAAAATGTACATTTCATTAACATTGATAATTTTGTAAATATGTCAATATTTCTCAATATTTGTTTAAATAAAATGAACATAAAAAACGGTTGTAATTTTACTATTTTACAGACACAGGTGATATTTCTCGATATATTTCGATATTGTCTATATGGGCGGTATGCGTGGCTGCATGTGGTAATGAACAGTTTGTAGATCAGTGACGTACCGACACTAATTCTGACCAAATTGAGGCTCGGAATGTTCACTTTTCGTTGCGTTTTTCTAGAAAAAAAATAATGTTTCAAGCAATAATTGATAAGATATAAAAATTTTTAAAAAAAATCTACACATACTGAAAATTTGTAAAGATTTTTGAAGATAATACAGAGATTCGATATACCACGATGTTTTTGAAATTTTTGTGAATTTCGCCCTGAAAATTTAAGTGCCACTAAAAGCCACTGCGTTATTCACGATTAGCATGCCAAAAGAAAAATAAATAAATAAATAAAGCATAAAAATATAAAATTTAAAAACTGTCATAAAGATACTTTCTGAAAATCCCTGTCCATCTGTCTCATACTGAATTTTTTGAGCGCTGCGATTACATAATAATCATATACGTGCTGATCGATACGCGGAACGTTATTTCAATACCAGACAGCCGTATAGACTTTTCGATGGTATTACATTATATAGAATCGTATTTGTATGCTTGTATATATATACATATTTATATAGATTTCCCGCTCTGATTGTTTCTCCTTTCTTCTCGTGTACGCGGCTGTAATCAATTCTATATAAACTAGTGATGGCTTCACGATTTTCCCCTGTGTATACACAAATCGATAGATATTGGATTTCTAATAAAGAACTCCATTCCTTCTCCTTCTCTAATTTATCATTATTCGATATTAAAAAAAAAGACAAAAAACAAATGTTTGAATTCGCGTCAGTTTAATCCTTTTCATTGATTTATCATATATATATATATAATAAAAATATCGTGCGGCTGTCGGTCGTCAGTCGGCTGATGATGTTTTTTTTTGCAGAGCGAATGCTGGACTTGCGCAGTTTCGTAATCGTTAAAAAAAAAAACAAAAAAAACGAGACTCTCGACTTGCCACGCAAACCTCGAGCCCACCCTCATGTTTGCTTTAAATGAAACGCCAGTTTTGCGTTATATGGAAACACGAGATTTTGTGCCGTTTGCCGCCGCCCCCGCTCTGACTCAATGGGGGGGGGGTGGAGATTGTTTACGAAATTATTGATTCGATCTGTATATGATGGCGGATTTAACGAAAGAAAAACGAGTCAGATCCAATTTGCGTGTATATATATATATATATATATATATATATATATATATATATATATAGAAGCAGTTATGGTATTATAAAGGAAAAAAGGAAAAAATAAAATAAGCATACGATTTTCCAATTTCTGTCGAATCAACGGCTGATCTCGCTTGATCTCGTTTGATTCTTACACCGACCCCGAAGAACCAGAGGTTACGGGGATAGTCGTCTCTTTTTCAACGATTGGGCAAACATTGCGGATGAAAAATAAAGTAGAGAAGCCAGTAATGGGGATACAAAAATAATAATAAACCGACGTATTATCGTTATAGAAAAAGAATTCACGATGCTCTACGTGTCCCGTCAATACTCGTGCAATTGCGAACAAACTTACAAACTTGTAGTTATTTACTTAATGCAGCTTCTAAAGAGCTTATAAATACCACTTGAGTAAATAAACGCTATTGATCCTTGAGCGCAGCTTAAAATAAATAAATACGACTGCAGGCTTAATTTGCATTTACATGATAATTGATGTTTCGTGTAGCATACGTGATTGGATCGATAAGCATTCAATATGGCTTGGCCAAGCAGGGTAATCGTCGCAGTCTTTATCCTGCCTCTTTTCAACGACGCTGTGAAAAAGCTATTCATAGGACGATTTTTTTTACTGAAATCCCAGGTGCTGCAATCATCGTGAAAATCGCTGAAATAGTTCACGAGAGGATTCTTAGATACCACGAACATATGAGTTGACAGTTGGAGGAGACAACGCTGGCAATGAAAGAGTCCGTACTTGTGTCACTCTCTATGCTGGATTACTGTATTGGACCCAAAAAACCTGGTGTAAACAGGTGAAAGAGCCATGCTCCTCGTACCGCGGAAAGTCGAAAACGTGCGCGGACGGGTTGTACTGCGATCGAAGCTCGGATCGAACGTCGAATTGCGAGAGGGCCCAACCTGGCGAGAAGTTCGATCACGGTGGCATACGAAAAGAGATCAAGCGCGTTGCTTTTGCGCTTTCGAGCGGCTCACGCTTTGTTCCGTCGGCCGGTCCAAGCGCGGTCTGGAAACCATTACCGAACACCGGGGACCGATCGAAACAATGGATTTTCTCTGTCAGCTGCGATTTTTCACCTCAGCTTATAAATTGTCGTATCACGAGATTATTCTAGAATCAGATTGATTACGACTTTTTTCTGCAGATTCGATCACTGTTCTGGCTGACTTTCGGTTGTCCAATATAAAAACGGCTCTCGCGAGCAAGATTTCAGCCTTTAAACAAAGTGGTATTCAACGAACGACTGACCTTTTCTATGAAAAGTGTGACAAATCTTATTTTCTGGATGAAATCTCGAAACAATTTTTAGAATACCGTGGAAAAGTGTATAGTTCAAAATGTATGTTTTTTTTTTTAAATCACAAACTTTTTTGTAAAAAAAATTACATATTTGATGAACAAATAGGTACATGAACAGATCCAACATTTTATATGATTCTATGAAATATCAGGAAGTTAATAAATGATCTATGAAAGTGATATATGAAAAAATGTCAGAGATATTATCATGTCCGTGTGTTTTTTAAATTTTACCAGTACACCGATCATATCTATATCAAAACGAAATTGCGATCAGTTTCTGAAATTATGAAAGCTCGAACATGTAGTAATTGTATGTTAGATTTGTTAATGAAGTGCTTATGTATTGCATTGAAATGAATGTGCAAGATATTATAGTGTACGATCAATCTTAAATAATGTACGAGGTGTGTTCAAAAAGTAACGTGAATTTTTAAACTTCGCGGGTTTGGAGAGTTCGCCTGTATAAAATTTTTTTTTTATTATGTTGGTACGCATGCCCCTGAAGTACGATAACATTTTCAGCAATATGCATTGCTTACTTTTTAAGTGGCAGCCGCTAACGTTAGACGTGTTTTTTGAGCTCGGCGATTTTCGTTTGTCGAGCCTTTTTCGGTCTTGGCGATCCAGAATGCCTCCACTGGGACGATTGAGCCTGAGTTTCGACATCACATCCGTAAGCCCATATTTTGTCACCTGTTATAACACGTTTTAGTAGTTCTGCATCGTTATTAACTTCATTTAGCGACTCCTGGTTGACTCCGGCAACTTCCATTCGCAGCTGTTTTTGTTCGAAATTCAACAATTTTGGAAGAAATTTTGCTGCCACAAGTTTCATATCCAAAACGTCCGAAAAACTTCCATGGCATGAGCCAACTGATATGCCAACATCATCAGCGACGTCTCTGATTGCGATTCGGCGATCGTTCAATACCATTTCATTCTCTTTTTTCACGATTTCACCGGTTGTTAATGTGCTTGGGCGTCCGGGTTCAACGTTTTCAACGTTTCAAACGTTCTTCAACGTTTTCGCGGCCATCTTGGAAACGATTATACAATTCGTAAATCCTTGCTTTATCCATAGCAGACTCACCATATGCCACCGAGCTCGAAGAAACACGTCTAAAGTTACCGGTTGCCACTTAAAAAGTAATCAATGAATATTGCTGAAAATTTGATCGTACTTCAGCGGCATGCGTACCAGCATAATAAAAAAATTTTTTTATACAGGCGGACTCTCTAAACCCGCGAATTTTAAAAATTCTCGTTACTTTTTGAACACATGACGTAGATAGTATATATAAGTAAGAATTCGTGAAACACGTGGTATCGATTGCATATCTGTCCTTTCCTTGAAGCATTAGGGAGGAAATGGGATTGTACCTCGAAATATGCGGATATGGAATATCCGGATCTATAATCAAAGGAGGATAAAGGAATAGAGGAGTTTCGGATGTTAGGGCAAAGGCCTTCCCAATAATCTATGCTTTCTCAATAGTATATATATATGTATATACGTGTATAGGAAATCATATGATACAAGGGGTAGAGTATCGCTTCTCCGCGACTGGGCAATTCCCTGATTCTAATCAAAAACCAGAACAGTATTGGGAGCTCCAGCCGTTGGCTTGGCTTCCGTAACGATACACCAAACGGCTTCCAAAGCCAACGCTTATGCACATTGATACGGTCGGGCTTATGGCTATGAAAAAAGAACTGTCGAGACGTCGAAAAACAGTGTAGGAAAACGTCGCGAGACGTTCGATCTATTGCTTTGCTATCAAAATTACTAACTGTATACGGTACCTTTTCTAAAGCATTCAAACAATGCATTACGAACTCCCCGACTTGCGCACCAAAATTGTTCTATAAATTTTCTATTAATTTCGCCGCGAGAGGTCCTGTCGACGATTTCAGTGCCGAATAGGAGATAGAAATGTGGCGAGAGGGGAGTCAGAGAGGCCGGGAACGGATGTCGCGCAGATCTCTCTATTGAAATACTTATAGATCTTCCTACCGTCCTCTCGGCCACTGTTATACCCCTCGACCCCTCGAATATCGTATTCCTCTGAGGTCAGCTGACTTCGCGTCTCTCTCATCATTCACTCATATATATATATATATATATATATATATATATATATATATATATATACACCGCGTTGTGGTTAGCCGCTGGAGTGCTTATTAATTTTACGGGCCGAACAAAAGCATTGGGAATGGGTAGAGGAGGGGAGAGTGCGAGAGAGAAAGATAACCAGCTCCTAGGGTATATACGTATGGAATAGCGACCATGCGGACGTTCCGCGCGAGCAGTTTTTAATAATTGGTTATTGAGAGTACGGAGTTAAAGTTCTGCTTTTATTTCATTCTCATCTCTTCTCGTTCTCTTCCTCTTTCTCTTTGCTCTCTCGCGCAACCCTTGCCGTCGCCCGAAGGATGCAGCAACGGGGACACTTTTTTTTTTTGTTCAAAGCAAGCAAGCGCCGCGCAAGCGTCCTTTCCACTTTTTCTATTAAAACTCGTAGCCGATAAGAATGCGCGTAGTGCCCTCTTTGTATGGAAAATATACCCTGGTACCGTGGACACGTATAACGAGCAATAATAATTGAATAAATTTTCCTGGAAGATATATATCATTTTTACCGTAGAGCATGGATTTATGTAGCCTTCGTTTTTCTTGCCTCTGTTTTTCATTGGATAAAATATCGCATTCCAGCAGTGATGGAATTCGAGATAAATATACAACGCGGTTTGTTTCGCAGCCCCCCCTGAAGTGTATAGGGTGCGGTTTTTTTTTGCCACTCTCTCTTTTCTTTTTTTTTTTTTTCATCATCGGACGCAGCGAATACAGCCAATTGAATAAACGACCGCAATGAAAAATGGCAACGCAGCGCGTCGAATCCAATAGCTACGCGGTCAAAATTTTGTCCATTGTTATTATTGTTATTTTGCCGTCCCGATCGACTTATCCACGTCCGTAGGACTATATACGATATGAGTGACTATCGGGGGAATAAAATAAAATCCTCTCTTTATATATATATATATATATATATAATATATATATATATGCCGGTACACAATGTAATTACGAGCATCGTTGAAGGCGCTCCACTTAATCATTAAACGTTAAACTCTCGGCGTGTGCGCGGGCGCGTGTGTACGCGTGCGCGATGCGCCTGCGTAACCCAGTACACGATATGGGATCTGAAAATACCGTAAAGCCCGCGATCGTAAAAATTTAACGCAACGTTTCATTAGGAGGGGCGGGGGCAAGGGGGCGGGGCATTAAATCCACAGGTAAGCCGTGCGGAAGCTTTCGCGGAAGAGGAGGAGATGGGATGCCCTTTTTTTTCCTGCCTTGCACGCTCGCTGGACCTTCTGCGCGAGCGCGTGTAGAGGATATTTTGAGCGCGGCGTTTTACGCGTCGACTTCTGTTAAATAGGCCTCTTACCGATCGATAACTACGAGATAAATAACCGCTAATACATTGGGTGATCGGTAATAAGGGCGCTATTTATTATTATTGCATTGTGAGATATTAATGGGACTGGAAAGTTGTCGTTTTTTTTTTCATTCGATTCGAGCAGATAAACGTTTTAATCTACTCGAAATGTAAGATTGGTTTGGTAAGTAGTTGCATTCGGTATCTCTTGAGAGATACAGAAGAGTTGCTATTCTTGTCGCAAGCGAAAAGGATATTTGTAATATATACTATATTCGATATTTATGTCTCTTATTATTTGCTTGCCCGCGCCATGAATAATTGTAACCAGGTAAAATTGGACAAGTCGCTTTAATTTAGAATTGATTTTACACGATTTAAAAGTACACATTGAGGCAAATTCATACGGCAAAGCAAACGCCAGATAATTCGTGGATTAATTAAATATAACGTCGTTCCCCAAGTAATCCCGAACTGAATCTCCTGCCGGGTTTGGATTTTCACGTAAAACATCCCCAATACCGAGGTGATAATTCCACACCCTGGCTTTCAATGCAATGTCCAGTCGTTCGACGCGTAACCGCGACCCCGCCCGACGCGACGGCGACCCGCAGCCTTTTTTCTTTTATCCCACGCCAAGAACCGCGTCGATAACGATCGTCCCGACGACCTGCTGCCCACGGCAGCGCTCCTCCCATCCTCATCGAGAGCGCGCCTGTGCCCCGCGTGCGCGAGACGATATTATTTTCGCGGTCCGCGGCTCTCGCGCGCCCCGGTCGCAGCTGTCCATTTGTCAAGCGAGGCAGCCTCCCGCCCCCCCCACCCCCGTCGTCGTCGTGGCGCGGACGGCGAGAAAACTCCCGCGGGAAGCACGCGTACGCGGCGAGCGACGCGGCTGTACGAGCCGCGCGACAGTTCGGGGACGCGGGGTAGGAGGCGAGAATTGACGATTGTCGAGCGCGTGGCGCGAGAGGATCGGCCAGGGGGCGTGGGCTCGGATCCACGGAGAGAGGCACGGGCGCCGATTCGATCGGCATGGCACTTGACGATCGGGCGCATTATCGCGAAGAGCTCGTCGCTATATATATATATATATACATATATACATACATATAAACATATATACATACATACGTATGTAAGTCGATTGGGAAATCAAGTGTCTTCACGTCGGAAGGAAGCACGGGCCCGACGAATGAAGATGGATCGAGTAGCTTTAACGCGCTTGCCTTGTACGCCAGTGGAGAAGAAGCGAGCGGCCGGTACGCGGATCGGCTGTAACGACCTCCTGTGCGCCGGAACGACGTCAACGTCCATATTTCGAACGGTTTCCGAACTTATCGATTCGTAGTTACCATTTCCGCGGCGAAGGGCGCAAGGGGAACGGCCACAATTGAATAAAGGTGGGCGCTCGAGTACGCGGAACGTATGAGCTTAATTTTTCGATGCCTGTCGAAATATTGTAAAGTTTTCTTAAACAATACATCTATCTTTAGTTATGTTGAGAAAACTATAGCTTATAAATATATACATATG
>JACCIC010000085.1:0-27500 GCA_018907035.1 Sycobia sp. Sy_11 | reverse complement strand
CGACAGTGCCGAATAATTCTCAGTGAAAAACGCGGGATTTCAGGGTGAGGGGGGAGGGCACGTAAATTTTCTCCCAACTACTCCCTCCCCTTCCGCCCCTCAAACGGCAGTATCGCGACAAAACCGGGACAGAAACCGCGACAATGCATCGGACTGCTCGCGCGCGAGCCGGTACTCGGCTCGTTGCGATCGCCCCGTCCTCCCCGGATCAATCGAACGATTCCCGGAGAATCCGCGTATGCATCCGACAGAAAGGAAAACAAAAAAAAAAAAAAAGAAGCAATTCCGCCGTCTCGAGTCCGGGATTGAAAAATTAATCATCGCCAGTCGCGTCGAATCTTCCGTAATAAAAAGCGCGCCGATCCCGAGGGGCATCTTTCTCCGCCGACAGTTTCGATAAATCTAAAATTTACGGCGCCCTCCCAATCCGAGGCCCTACCGACGTACGTAAACAGAAGTTAACGAGGTGCGGTCGAGCTTTCCTCGCTGTCGTTGCTATTTATTTATTTTTTTTTTTATTTTTTATTTTCACTTTACGGTCGCAACTCTTCTACATCCTATACGCATTCCGCCGCGCTGGCATAAATCTCGAGAACTCCGCGCGTACGGCTGAGCGAGGAAGAGGAGTAGGAGTTCCGTTTCGTTCGCTTATCGTCAAACTTGATGTGCGCTTGTGTACGTGTGTGCGCGCGTGTGCCTGTGTGTGTGTGTGTACGCGAGGCCAATTATCGCTGGGTGGAGTACGATAACGCAGAGGCAAGCAGGGAGTGGGGCTTGGCGAATCCAACGCGACGTCGATGTAACGAGAAAAAATGTAGAATACTAATGACTAGGAGGACCGGTGATACTTTGGCAAAGGCAGCGGTCTCGCGAATATATCTCGGAAGCGGCGTCTTGGAGTGGAGGAGGGGGAGGGGCGCAACGCGAAAGATCCGCTAGCACGGGGGGATCGTCGCTTTTTCGTTTACCTCGGGGGGGGGGCGGGTGGGAAGGCGAGCCGTTCGCGCGCGGTTCGCCGCGGTTTTCGAAGAAGAGGAGAGAAAAAAAGGACGGTCCCCCCGCCCGGCGAACGCGGGGGGCTGGGTCGGTCGGCGGTGGGGCGGAGGGGGGACAGGGGTTTCGGATCGATAAATATATTCGCCGCACGAATGCGCACGCACGGTTCGGCCGCATGTATTATTAATGCGGGAGGGCTGCGGGAAGGACGGCGTCGCGATCGATATTTAGAGAGAGCGCGCGCGGCACTTTATTTTATTTCGCGCGCTTTGCGCGAAGCAACTCTTTCTTTCTTTCGCGCTATTCTTTTTTTTTTCACTATCTCTCTCTTTCTCGCCTCGTTTTGTTTTCGGGTAAAACGGCGATAGGGCGTGAGAGAGAGAGAGAGAGAGAGAGAGAGAGAGAGAGAGAACAAATTTACGATTTGCTTTTTTTTATTATAATGCTATAAGTGAGGCAATTTTTTACAATATTTTCATTAAGGAAGAAATAAAATTAATTGTTTTCAAAAATAATGAAAACTAATGGCAAAAGAAAAGGAACGAAGTTTCTTTAAAACCATTCTTTAATAATTGTATAAATAATGAACAAGTTGCCTTTCAAAATTGAGAAACGCATTTCTTGAAGCTGCTCTCTCTCTCTCTCTCTCTCTCTCGCTGGCTCTCAACTCATTTTCTGCAAAATTTGTAAAATTTTACGCTGCTTTGCATAAGGCAAAATGAAAGTAACAATTACCTTCTCAAAATACTTGTATGACATTTTTTTGAGGGAGTTATTTGCATTTTCTTATTAGTTCGAATGTTGTCAAGCCCCGCTATTTAAATATTTATTTCTCTTTCCAATGATTAAAAATTCGATTGTACTTAAATTCGTGTGTGAAATTCAATTTTAAAATAACTAAGTCGGCCATTTTGTACGCTCTTCGCTACTACGCTAATGGCTCGGCGGTATTCTGAGAAAATTTTTCGCTCCTGCATCCTTCTTTTTGTCGATGCATCCTTGGGATTGATACTTGTGGTAAAAAAAAAAAGAAAAATGAAAATCTGCAGCAACGTTTGCAGCGGTACGACTTTAATATATACTCAATTTTTCCGACATTTTAGCTCGTTCAAATCGACATTTTTCGGCCCCAACAGCGTAACGGCAAACGAGCGTTCAGAACGATAAAAAGACGCCCGATTTTACGCATCGCCCGTATCTCAACGCTTTCTACGGGATAAGCCAGCGTACATCCTATTTGTCGCCCCCTCTCCCCCCTCGGCAGATAAGGGCCCTTATCCACGAATTCGCGATCTCCTTTTTCTTTGGCAATTTGCTACTCGTTCCGTCGAATCGACCCCCCCCCCCCGCCCGAGTCTCGAGCGCGACGATCGCGGCGGCATCCCCGGAATCCGCCGTAGCGCCGTTAACCCGTCTCGAAGCCCCCGCCCGATCGAGCCGTCGCCCGTTACGACGTAACGGCCGCACGAGATCCGCGCTTATCCAGCGACGCTGTGAGCAGCAGCAGCAGCCTCGGGGCTCGGCGCGGGGCCCGATCCGGTGCATCGCGCGCGCGCGCGGTCCAGCGCGAGAACGGGTCTAAGCCTTAGTCGGTCGTAGATAATCCTGCCTCGCCCTAAAACGTTTCGTCAACGAAACTTCGAGCCCCAGCACGAGGGCCGGGGGTACGCGGGGGACTGGTGCGCCTTTCGGCGAGTCGGAATAATTTCTTTCTCCACGATGTGGTTAATGACGCGTTCGCGGAGGACACGGGGGCAGAGTCGGCGCGGCGGCGGTATTCTTTGCCGGCTCGGATCTACCGTCTCAATCTGGCCTGCTCCGAACGGAAATTTGAATAGCAGCCGTACTGAGCTGGTGGTGATTCACGTCGTTCGACTACGTCGAACGAGGAGAAGTGCCGGCAGGCTACTGCTCGGTATACCGGAATTAAACGACGATTCACGCTTGCTTGACGAAAATTCGACCGGACGGCGCATTGGTATCTCCGCGTCCCGATTTTACGCATGGCCGATTCCTGCCGTCTTCTCCGCGAATCACACTGTCCGCCTCCACGCAAAGACAGCCAGCCGGCGTTTTCCGTCGGCAGTTGCGATGGGCGCCTCCAGCGTCCCCGATCTTCCCTTTCTACCTTCGTCGGTCATTTTTAATTGCGCATTATGCATTACGCGTGGCTTTATTAATCGTTCGCTTGTACGACCATCCAGCCGAAACGTCCCCCTGCTCTAGCCGCGAAGAAGGGGGCGAGCACGAGGGTTAGATTTTGCGGTCTCGCGGATACATCGCAAGAACTCGTTAGTGCCGGCGAGAGATTCGGATGTAAGCAAATTAAGACAGATTTTAATTAAGATTGAGTAAATTGTTATTGAACAAGAGAGATTTTGAAAAATACTTTTTGTTTTTCATTTCATCGAATTTCAAAGATATTCGATACAATGTGTTTCGTAATATTATAAAGATAGAATTTTTTTCGTTATTAAACACGTACTGCATCAAGATGTAGAATAACTAAATGTAATCGCTCGACTAAATCTTCATCGCGATTAAGCCGCTACACAGATTCAAGATGTTTAATTTCCAGAAATCGTGCTCATTCCACGCGATAAACAAGGTCCCCCGGTCTTACGTTCTACTGAAGCTAGTTTAATGATAACAAAGCGACCTCGTAAATTTAAGCCATCTTTCCCCTGCAATCAAAGTTTAACATTAGCTACCACAGCTGGTATTGCTCGTACTCGTATGAATTTTTGAATAAAATAATTAGACATTGGCTGTTAAAGCAGAAAGAGAGAGAGAGAGAGAGAGAGAGAGAGAGAGAGAGAGGGACAGACTGATAAAGAGGGGGGTGGGTGAAGAAGCGGGAGGGCGACGCCGGCGTCTACTCGACGGTTGATAAAATCGCACGCAGCCTGTAAAGCGAGAAAGACAAAAGGCACTTTAGGGCGAGATAGGGCTCTAAGGGTGCGGCGCCGAGGCGGAAGTTGAAGGGAGACGATCTGGCTCCTACTCTATCTCTCTCTCTCTCTCCTCTTTTACTCTCCGTCCGTAAGCACGGAAAGATCATGGGCGACGCTTTCGAGCAAGAAAGTAGGAAAGCACGGAGCTACGGTACGCGGTGGAGGAAAACGCGATTCGCCTCTCGCACTACGTACACATGGATACGCGCGCGTAATGGGCGGCCGTTGGCGGGGGAGCAGGGGCGGCGGGCGCGGCAGTCGGGGCAGAGCGAAAGGCGACTCTGCTTTTCGTGGGGCGCGCTACGACCCCTCCGCATATCAGTTCGTCGGCCGTATACCGGCGATCGTATATGATTACGGGGGCCGCGGGCTTAATAAGGTTTACTCTGTCGCGGGCGCACGGCCGGATCGAGAATAGATCGAGGATTGCTGATAAGCATTATATATATATATGTGTGTGTGTGTGTGTGTGTGTGTGTGTGTGTGGGGTGAGATATTTTTTTTCTTTTTTTTTGACAATGGATTTTATCACTATATGTAAGAATATTCAGTAATTTTCTATTATAGCAAGGTTTTTCATTTGCGTCGACGAGTTGCCGATGAAATCAGCTGTGATAGACAGTGGTAGAGTACACACCGTGTTCATTATATTCGTTTTGATGCAAGAGCTGTGCATGGAATTTGGAAGAAATCGTTTGAATTTCTGATCTTTGCAATTTCGCCGATTTTTAATAGATCTGAAGTGGTTTATCTGCATGGAAATCCTATTTGTGCAGATTCTGAAAAGTAAAATAGTGCAAAATGTACGTAATTAATTATTATCTAAGTCCCAGCAACAAATTCAGAACAGTTGATAGTTGAAGCAAAATTGTTTTAATTGTTATTATTTGCAGTTGCTTCATTTTTCACTGATCCGAAATGCACCGTAAGCTTGTCCGACTGTACACGTTGCTTGTATTGTACATATATGTATAAGAAGCATTTGTACATATTGATATATTTCTTAGACGAGTTTCCTCAGTAATTTGGAATTTAGCCTATTTTCGATTTTTTGTTCAAAATTCTAAGGTTGAAAATTGATTTGAGTAGAGAATTAAAAAACTCCCTCAAAGGACGATTTTTACCGAAACTTTCACAAGAGTTCGCCTTACTCAAGATAAAGGTGAATAACTTTCTAATGAGCGAATATGAAAATTTCTATGTCGTAAACGACTTCTTGTTTACAAACATATAGTAAAAGTTGTTTATTCGCACTTCGTGTATCCCGATATATGGCACATCGCCACGGCAAAAATCGACAATAACGAGAGAAAGGCAGAAAAGTGCGCCAGTAAAGTTTTCGAAGTACTCGCAGTTTTACCCGGTATGATAAAAAAGCTGCCTGGGACAGAAACGATGTCCAAGATGGTGTAACGCTTTAAAAGAAGAAAAGGAGCTCCCGTACGGGTCACGGATTTGAAAAATTCAGTCTCCCCCAGTAATTTGCGACGATGCCCAGTGAGATTGGAGTAGGCGCGGTTGAAATGGCGTGGGATATGTACTTCAGTGGCGTATTATCCACAAAAGTTTCTCGCTTCTTTTTAAACTTATATATATATATAGAGCTTTTTTTCTCCAGTTTTCCAGAACTGACAATTTGGTCGACTTTTTGAGCAGCTGAACTACGGACCCGTATCGATCCAAGCAAATCAATGTGGCCAAATTATCCAATGAACTTAATGTTTGTCATATACAGGCTTTATTTCACGTTTGCCATTTCGTCCCTCTCGTTAAGCTACTGCGACGTAGATTTCTCGGATGAACATTTTAAAATCTTTCGATATTTCGTTATCTCTCCGTCACGAAGTAGATTAGAACGTGGATCTTATTCGGACATATTAATCGAGAGCGCATTTATTCCCTTTTACCACCTATCGCCTTAGCCCTACGTCGTTCGAAAATCCCTATGCGCGCTGAACTATCCCTGCCTATATTTACCTCTCTCCTCCCCCCCCTCGCCCCTCCGTCCACTGGCATCATCGATCGGCGATTTCTTTTACGAAACACGTTCTCCAATAAGTTACCAACGCTACTTAACCATTCTCCGCCAGTGCACCGTCTCCGTCGTCGTCCCTGCTCGCCCCTCTATTACTCTACCCTCTTGGCTTTTCGCGAGTCACTCAAGGCGCGAAAGATCCGTACTACCTTTTGTTCCGGGCCCAGCGGCCAAGGATCGATACTACTTTCTGGGAAGAATCAATGGCGAGCGGCGCATGTCGTTAGAATACGGCCGAATCGTCTCCCTGGCTCCCGCGACAGTCCACCGGGAGAGAGTAAGGCAGAGAGACGGTGAATTTTTTAGGAATCGTACCGAACTCCTCTTCTTGGAGATAGTACAGCGCTCTTTTTTTTTTTTTATACGTCAGCCAAGGGATCGATTCTCCCTCTCGCCCTCTCCCTTCCCTCTCCGGGCTAACAAAGTTGGGGGCCCTCTAATAGATTGGCCCATTGTATCGCGGAATATCTTGTTAAAATTTTGCATCGAAGTCGAGGGCAACGAGGATGGGATGTAGGAGGGGGAGGGAGGGAGTGGACGAACTTTTCCAATTCTTCAGAATCAATGGATATTGTCGGGATTTATTTGACTTTACTTAAACTTGATCGGGGTCGAAAGAAAATCCCTTAGCTTTTGCGAATATATATATATATATATATATATATATATATATATATATAAAGTTTGAAAAAAGTTGAGAAATCAATACAAACGATTATTTTTATCCTTTCAATTTATTCAATAGATTCTTTTTGGAAGCACTTAATCAAATCCGTCGACAGCTAATAATAACATTGTCGAATGGCTACTTTATCGACCATTTATTTTGTGATAATTTTCAATAATTTTTTATACAAAACATTTCATTTTTGTATCCAACCAGCCTTGACATAATAACCAATTAGATAAATCACTATGATATCTATTTGGTTCATTCTATACCAATGCCAATACAATACAGCTAAATCAAACCATCCATACTAGCTGCACTAACAGCCTTTCTTCCATTAACTGTAATCCAATACATTAAGCTTTAACGTGACTTGAGATGTTCCAACGACCAATGAAGACTTAAGGGCAGTTCTGTAATCGAATCTATGCATTTTTAAAGTAGTCCATTTTGAGAGAGAGAGAGAGAGAGAGAGAATTTATTTTTGGATATACACGAGAGATTGAACCCGCTTTCTCGTTTATTTGTTAGTTTAAAATTAATTAAATTAATTATTAATTGCTGTTATAATTAAGATAAGTACACTAAAGTAATTAATAAGTATTAGTTTGTTTTTCTTTCAATCAACTGATATTCTCATTGTAAAATTTTTAATTTGTAAAAATGTGAAAACTTAAACAGATATATATATATATATATATATATATATATATATATATATATATATATATATTAAAATTATAAGTCCATCAGAATGTAGAATCGAAATCAAATAATAACAATTTTTATATTAACTATTGAATTCGAACGGGAACAGGTTTTTTTTTTTACATAAAACATTCCGTGAAAAATTCCTTTTATTCCATATTTTCGATTGATTATATTTTTAATTATCAAAGCTTCGCATTGTTTTAAATTTCAAGCGTAACGAAATATTCTCGAAAAGAAGGAAATCGATAGATACCGCTATGCTCTCGGTTTTGTAATAATACTCAGAATTAAATATTTCAAGCGCAGCAAAATTGACTTTTATTACGTTTTATCAGATATTACAAATAAGCTCTTATTTTTATTCTTTCAATATTTCCATGCTTTTTTCTCGTATATAAGCTACAGTTTGAATGGAATCTTTGTTTATTGTTCGAGTTAATTACTTTATTCTTTTTCTATAGAGAATCAATCAGTTTTGTTTCAGCTAGGGAATCATTTCGTCACTTTTGTTGTTCTTGTTGTTATAAATATATATCTCTGTTTTGGAAGAGACCCGATGGGAATTGAGAAGGCTTCATAACAGTGAAATATTGAAAAAACAAAAATGGTCTAATTATGTTGAAAAACTATTGTTTATACGGGATGTGTAATTCTTCTAAAAGAGATCAAGCAGTTTTCAAATTAAATCGGGTATAATTCGTATTAAAATATACTTACTAAAAATGATTTCCTTAATAATTTAAATATAACTATTTCAAACCTATTTTGTATTTTATAAATTGTTTGCTATTCACGGTATGGACTTTATTGTTTGAAGCTCAATCGACACATTTTGTTCACAAAAAAAGAACAGGAAATTTTCGCATTTCCAGAAAATAATTTATTCTTTACCGAATGGTTTTAAACAATACGCGCGCGCAAACACACACACACAGGCCATTCACGACAAAATATATTACTCACCGGTTAAAACGACATTATTATTATGTATTTTAACTCGTTGGACACGAACCAACAATGAAAATAGAAAGTCACATTATATTCACTCCATCTTTGGCGAAATTCGAGAAAAAAAAATCTACATAACTGTTTTATACTACCTAATTATCTTTTCTTATTCTCTTATTCTCTCTTTTCATTCAATGCACGTCTAGATTATTTTATTTTGCATTTATTAGATTATGTTTGCACGTTTATCAGTATCCATTCTGTTCTAAAAGTGTAGGTAAATATATTTGTACTTCACGAATGCAAGTTATCCGTTTTTTGTTTCAGTATACGTCATCAATCCTTTTTTTCAATCTATAAATATAGTATCTCTCCGCTAGCTCCGCCTAAAGGCAATTTCTGTACACACTACTGGTATAGCACTTAGATTTTAACAAAATTATCGTATCATCTCTAATATTTAAATACTATAAACAAGGTCGATATTTAAAAGAACATCGCAATCCTCCCAGATGTCTTCGTCGTGCGTCGAAACAAAATAATAAAAGAAAAAAAAAAGAATTCTTATTCTTGAAACTTCTACGAGGAAACGATAGCAACAACAATAACAGCAAGTAAAACCGGAACAACAACAACAACAACAAGAACAACTACAACTCACAGAGTCCCTCGGTGAACTACCTCCGGACACGACGGTAGTCAAGTCTTGGGCCAGGGGTGAGCTAGCCACGCGTTCGCTGCGCGTCTTTGCGTCTCAACCACTCCCTCCCTCCCCCCGCGCAACGCCACCTTAAGCATACTAGACGTAGACGTCGCAGCCACCGAGGGGAAAGATCGCGCGCGAGGCGCGCATACAGCCCTCGGGCTTCTTTTGCATACACCGCCGCGCGTAAAAGGGCGCCGCTGCTCAATTTTCCGTGAGGGGGAGCGGGGAGGAAGGGCGCAAGGTCAAAGGGCCCCGAGGCGCCGGAGGTGTTGTAATAACGACGGGTTTCCGCTGCCCTTGAGCGACGCAGCGTTGAATTTCCGGGTTGCCGAAGCCGACGTCTACGGGGGCGCTCTTTGTTCATTTTTGTCGCTTGTCCCGTGTTTATCGCTAATACACGTAGGGGGACGCCTGTTTGCAGGTATTTTACATGGCCAAGAACTTTTTTTTTTCATTTTCACAATATTTAGATTGTAATATTTTTCTTCTCTGATCTTTTTTTTAACGCGATATTCCATTATAAAATATATATTAAAAAATGTCTTTAGGAACGTCAGTGTAAATGTGTATGTGTATATATATATATATATATATGCATCCCGAAAAGTGAACGAGAATACACAAATAGATGATTAAAATGCATTGCGATAAATATGATAGAAAAGCGAAATATAACCATAGTCGTGACGCTAAAAAGAATCACAAATCATTGCTGAGGCAGTAAAATATTTCAAATTTTCTCAATGGCTTCTTAATTATTAATCCATCAAAATCAATAGATAATTTTTATATCTTCATTCCTCTCAATAGCTATAAATTAATTAAAAAATTATTAAGGTGTATATTTGTTTCTCACTCTTTCCGCTAGGCTCGCTCGAGGACTTCGTTTCGCGATTTGCGCTGTTGTGTAAAATGATGATGCAGGGATTCGAGGGGTTGAGAAATGAGGATAGATAGGAGGTTAAAAGTTCAACGCGCGCTTTTCTCACTGAGTTCGGAACTGCCATAATAAAGTTATATATATATATATATATATATATATATATATATATATATATACACAGATTTCCGTTAGATGATATATAATGATCATTCCATTCTTCGAGACTGCGCTGCGCATTTTCTAGAATAAGCGCAAATATCGAGCCTTCGTCCCAATTATTATCGTTTCAAGCTTCCACGAGGAGCGGATGGAGAAGTTTTGAAAGATTTTCCACGTAAATTAGGTTTCAGAGCAGGATGGATTTATGTGAAATATTTCGTGCACAAGAAACTGATTTTAAAGCCGATTATACGGCCTATTGTACTTTTGTTTTCGTGCAGCTTACATTTACACTGTGATGACGAAGCAATTGAAAATTTTCTAATTTACTTTTAGTGTTTTTTTTCGCGCAGCCCTGGCACTCGTCAGTTGGGAATAAATTTTCCAATAATCCTCTTCTGTTCTTAAGTAAACCTGACGCGTGTGTTTTTTGTCCGAATGAGAAAATTTTCGAAAATTGCTGATTATGAAAGAAAAATAATCGAAGCATTTTAATATGCGTATTATTTGAAGTGCATATTTTAAATGAGATTTGACATAATTCTGGAAAACTATATGGTTTTGATATCGATTTATTGTAAACACTCACATAAACACTTACATGCATATATATACTATATATAGTACAGTATGCAGATAGGAAATGCCCATAAATTTAGATGGGAAATTCAAAATATCAAAAAATAAAGTAGTTTAATTTATACCAATTCTATACAATTAAAGTAATCGATTCGCTTAACCAACAGGATGTGAATATAATGAAAATCAATAATTATTGGATAATTAATTATATTATTATGTCAAATATAGCTTGTCAGTATGAATAATGAAGTTTGAAATTAGAGACTACAACAGTAATACAGTCTGTAATACAATAAAGGCAGTGCGTATTGTAAACATGTAATAATAATTTTTATTTATTTTGCAGTTTTAATCTCTTACGAGAGATTATTCTGCCAAAATAATAATAATGATAATAACAACAATAACATCAACAACAATAATAATAATAATAATAATAGTAATAATAATAACTAAGCAGGACATCCAACACACACGAAACGTTTTACAAGGAAATTTATCCACGGTATATAGCAATTTATAGCGCAAGTTTTGCGACAGTTTTTAATTTAAACCTGTAGATCAAAGAAATAGAAAAACTAATTTTTGAGGTCAAATTGAATGTTATACCATCCTAGCAAGTAAATTTTGTCATAAAAAATACAATCAGATAATTGTTGTCCAGTAATTGGTGCCTTCAGAAGACATTTAGTTAACTTAAACAAAGATCTGTTTTTTGTCGTGTGTAGTTTTCATGTGCTCATATCGCATTTACAATTAAATTCACAAATACGAAAATTTCAAAATGCGATACATTTGCAAAAAAAGATATTTAAGCAAAGTCTCTTGAAAGAGCGAGGGTCATCTTATTTAATCAAGAATTTCGATCATTTTTTGGAAAAGTTAAAATAATTTGTGATGAACATAACGTGTAACCTATTTAGTTTAATAAGCTAAGATATTTGAAGATCTAATGAGAGAGAGAGAGAGAGAGAGAGAGAGAGAGAGAGAGAGAATAATGAGGCCAGTTTTGTTCTTCATGTATATAACATCAATTCAACTCGAGAATGAAAATATAAGTCTAATTTGGTGATCATATGATATTTACAATAACGCATTCATTTATATAACAACTTTCACGCATACTTCATCAACTCAGCTTCTGTTTTTCAAAGTGGCTCTTCCATATTTAAAATATATCTGTCCCTTCTATAATAGTAAAATATCAAAAGCATTCGTGGCATCGCTTTAAGTTCAAACGTACATGAAAACAACGTTCCGCACTCGAGATTTTCCATCTCGTTACCTCGTTCATCAAATCCCCAAATAACAAGACAAAGTAAAAAACAAGTACGTCATGAAACAAATAGAATTCATCTCGAGCCTTCTCCCGCCAATGCCGACCTCCCGTCCACGTTCGTTCGACTCTCCTCGCGGCGAAGCGCGTTAAACTTAATTCAACCTCTCACGTCACCCCCACCTCCTATCACTTCCGCCCCACCCCATCAACATCGACTGTTCGTCGTCGTTTAAAGACTGCCGCCCTCCGATTAAAAGTCAGCACGCAACGTCGTTTCGAATGGGCTGCCCCGATCCCTCGCGGCCGCGACGTCTCTTTATGCCGTTTTATCGCCCGGGCGCTCGCGGCACCCGGCAGCTGCGAGACCGGGCCGACGCGGTCCGGATGCAAAGCAGCAATTTCGGAGGAGAGAGCGCGGCGGCGCGGCGCTCGGCTCGCCCGACCGAGACCCGCAATTTCGTCCACTCGGCCCTGTGTCAAGGATAGATAGGTAGATGGAGAAAGAGAGAGGGAGGGACAGAGAGTGAGAGAGAGAGAGAGAGAGGATAGAGATAGATAGATAAATAGATAGATAGAGAGAGAGAGAGAGAGAGAGAGAGAGAGAGAGAGAGAGAGAGAGAGAGAGTGAGTGAGTGAGTGATCACCATCGGACTGATTCTGTGTGGCCGCGACGTCTGCTCTTTGCACGGTCTCTTGGCTGACCGTAGAGCGATCTGTTCTACTGTGAGGCGTCTCTCTCCCTCTCTCCCTTTCTCCCTATCTCTCTGTCACTCATCGTTAAGTTTCCATCGCGAGCTGGACGACCTTTGCGTCTGTATCTGAATTTTGTGTATATATATATATATATATATATATATATATATATATATATGTATGTATGTATGTACGTATGTACTCTAAAAGAAAAGTGGTCAGTTCGACCGTCGTCGGCCCGTTCTCTCCAATACTGGAGCTGACGTCGCGTAAGAGAGGAGAAAAGAGCAAGCAGAAACTACGTTGCGCGGCCTTCTCGCTGGAGACCCTTTATCGCAGCTTTTCAACCTTTCTCTTCTTCTATCTCTTTCTCTCTCCCGTTCTCTTTCACGGCATGCTCAACGCACGTTTGCATCTAAGTTTTTATCGCCTTATTATCCGCATTTCCATGCGGCAAGCTATATTCGCCCTATCTCCGGTCCACGCTCCATTCCCATCCTCCTCTCCCTCTCTCTCCCTCATCGTCGAGCGCAGGAACGCAGGACGCGTCTGCTCGACGCGGCTCCCGCACCCAATGCGGAAAATTCGATCGTCGGGCGGCCGAGAGAGGCTCACCTGAATAGTACGTCGGGCAGCCGCTCGGCCGTATCTCCGGCAGCACCGTCGAGGCGCGGCGCGTCGACGCCGGCGCCGGCGGTTGCGGCGGCTGTTCTTCTCCCCGTTCGCGATGCCGCTCCACGGCCACTCTGCATAAACAAGCCGTACATACGAACTTTCCCGGTTCTAACTAAAACTTGCAACTGGTAACCGAGGGAGGGGAAAGTGTCGGGTGTCGGGGGAGGGGCAGAGAAAGATGCGAAAAAGAGGAAAATACGAAATGCCAGACGGGAGTAACGGGGGTCGAAGCGTGCCGGCGGCGTGGGCAGACCGAAGCCGTTGGGCAGAGAATCGCGCGGCGCGGTAAACAGACGCTCGTAGCCAGAAAAGATTTAAGATGATAGGTTTAGAGAGGGACGGGGGCGGTGGAGGGAGGGGATGATTAAAGAGTAGCAGCAGCCGAGTAATCGAATTGACGGTGTAAACGGCGACGAGGACGACGACGTTATACAGTCGGTCGCTGCTCCCGAAGGATAATGATTAATTATGACGGCGAGATGAAGCAGAGCGAGACGAAGCAGAGCGACGAAGATCTTAGATATACTCGACTGGGGAGCATACTGAAGGAAAAAGAGCAAAAATAATAACGGGAAAGCCGTGCGGGATGAACGGTTCGCGAAATACGTTTTGTACGTAGGTGCCATGTACAATAATAAGGTCCTTCTGGGATCGCAGTCTGGGGAAAATATTTCGACGGCGACGCCTTCTTCGGAAAATAGAGGGCAGCATTGTAACTAATGGTTGGGAACGAGAGAAGAACACAGTATACGGAGTTTTCGAGCAAAAATGAAGCGACTGAAGAGGCAAGTCAATGTTGAAAAAGGATTTTGTCGAATTTCAAAAGCACATAGTAATTGTAGTTTTTTTCGTAGTCGGAGAAATCGATGATTATTCAAATGCGCGACATTTTTTCACTTGTGTCATTATTATTATTATTATTATTATTATTATTATTATTATTATTATTATTATTATTATTATTATTATGTTTAATAATGCAATTGTTTATAAACTACCGATGAAAAAAAATTCACGTGAGGAGCGCTTGTTACTTTTCTTCGCTTAGAATGGTACAATATTGCTGGGCCGAGAGAGTGCTATAAAAGAGAGGAGGATAGAAAAGGTAAGAGTATATAGGGGAGAGAAAATGGAAAATGAAAAAAGGAAGGGAAGAAAAATGAACTGTAGCAAGAAATAGAATGAGAGAGAGATATAGAGAGAGGTCGGAGGGATAGTGGAAACATGGGAGGTAATAAACAGGAGCATACGAGTTAGATAATAATGAAAGATATCAGTAGCGATAAGATAAAAGATAAGATAAAAGTTTAAAAGTGATAAATGCATGCTTCGAGCGCTGCAAAAATTTTCATGCTATGAAGCATTGAAATGAGGTAATTACAATCTCTAATCTGCAGAAATGCAAGCAAGATAATTATACTTCATTATTTCAGTGTATATCGCTTAAATAACGTTTCTTGTGAAAATAAGAGATAAACGGATAATACGAATGTTTCTAAAAGGATTATTTAATACATTAATATCAAAGTATCCTCAAATGAATAGAGTCGTATGAAGTAAGTACGGATATTGAGAGTCAGAAAAAAAGGTGGGAAAGAAATGAGCGTCGGACAAAGGGTGGAAAAACAAGGAGATTTAAAAGGGGATGTGAGATGAAGCGAGGGAGAGTGAAACAGAACAAAGAGCTGAAAACAAATCTATAAAACATTAGCTACACATGGGACACGGATTTCTTATTTATAGTATTTCTTATTGACCGAAGCTTCACCCCTGCGAAATCCTTTTTTTCTCTATTTCTCTTTTCCCATTCGAAAAATCCAATTAGCATTCTATTATTATTTATTTTGCTTCTTGAAGGCGATTCGCATAACGATCGCAAATAATCGTCCATAAAAAATTATTAAACAAATGATTAACTGATAAAGTCCTGATGGGATTATAAAAAAATTACGAATAATTCGGTATGCGATTAATTGCACGTTGAGCAACAAAGAAATTCTTTAGCCTCGTTGAAAGCCAAAGGGAGGGGTGGAGAGGGGCACAAAGTCAGCGCGAAACAAGGTATAGGTGAGAGACACAAACGCTGTGACGGAAGATGGGGAGGAGGAGGAGGAATGCGGAAGGAGCGCGGAGGAATAAGTTTTTCATTAGAATAGAAATGTCTCTAATTTTTGCGCTTCTTTAATTAAATGTGCAATGCGAGCCGCAAATCCATGAATCTCATTCGCCTCGTTTCATTTCATTTCAGCGTGCTGGTCGTTAACGCGGTCGCCCAATCTTCGATCGACAACGTCTTCCCGCCCTCCCGCCAATCCCATTTACAATCAGAAATAATCTCTATGCGGCAATTTTTTATCCCGTTCCCCCCAGAAGACTCCAGTGGTTTACGGGTTTAGAGCTGACCGACCGCTGGCATCTTAGCGCGAATTTCCGATGTCTCGGCGGAGTAATTGAATATGTAATTTTAACGGCTCGGGCGCAAGCTCCATTGCCCGGCCGCATCGTAAATTTCGGAGCCATCCATGGCGCGCGCATCGGCCCGATACTGCTTATGCGAATTTCTTTGCCAGCATCTAGGTATGTATGCGTACGCATGTCAGCGACCGCCGCGTTATTTCCCCGCCGCAAACGGACGGGTTTAATTTTAATTTTAATGCTAACGCGCGCGCTGGCGGTAGTGGCGGGGAAAAGAGCGGTTGAGGTGGCGAGGAGAGGAGTGGAGGGGGAGGCGGGTAAAAAACACGTGTCCAAGGATACATCTTCAGCGTGGAGGGGAAAAAAGTTCGCTGCTACGCGCGGCTCGACGGACCATTAGCTCCTTACTAAATCCCTTTCTGGGATGTAATAATGACCGTGTAAAAAACCGTTGAACGAACCATATATACTGACATTGATCCGTGACTAAATACATATATATACTTTTTTCCGGGGCTTTGTCGGGAAAATACGGGGATCCTTCACATTTGTATTTTGCAACGAGCCAGATGTGATTTAGCGGATGTTATTATCATTACCGAAATAGGATGAATTTGCATCGGCTCCCTACAGCTTGATGAACGTTAATAAATATATAATGCAAGAATTATTTATAATAATTTTGGCATTTATCGTCTCGACTAGAATTGAGATAGTTAACTGATGAAATTTTATATGATTAGTTAATTTTATGAAAATACAAAAATTGACCTATAATACTTTAATATTTTTAAAATTATTTTGTTCAATTTTGATTTTATGATAAACAAATCCATTCGACACTATATAATTAATTTGAACTATAGTTATAAATATTAACAAATTCATTGTTTTGATTAATTATACAAATGCTAAATTGTTCGACGTATTTAAAATAGTTACATTGCTCATTCAATAACTACGCGAATAATAATTTAAAGAACTACGCGATAATTTTGCTTTTCTATTAAAATAAAAAACTGGTTAATGTTCTATCCAAATGTCCGTGTAAGTTAATAGTTAAGACAAATTTTCATTTAGCGAGTATAAATAAAAACAGATATTATCTTCATATATTTGTCAGCGAAAATATGATTGTAATTTACAATTATAATTATATAAGTTTACCAGAAAAGAAAGTATAATAATAATAAACAAAGCTATACTAATGTTTCGATATGTATCTTCGACATTTTTCAATCACGCACTCGCAAGCAATGTTAAATACGTTTTTTAAATTAATGATGTGATTTTGTGCACAGCGCATTAATACAAAAGTATCCTAATAATGTCGAGCATGTGCTAGAAATTAAATCATATGCGACTTTTTTCATCTGTTGAATTGCCAACATTTCGTTCAAATACATGAAATATCAAAGTCTCCATTACGCGTAACATAGTTTAGAACATCGCTTAGTAAATGTTTAGTCAGACCCCACCGTATAAAAGTAAGAAAATGCGACTTTGTCAGGACGAAAAAAACGAAATTGAAAAAAAATAACAAAACAGAAAATGAGGCGAAAATAATGTCGATATATGAGGAGTAGAAGAAAGAGTATTAGAGAGAGAGGTATATATATATATATATATATATATATATATATATATAGAGAGAGAGAGAGAGAGAGAGAGAGAGAGAGAAAGCAGTAAGACAGACTCTCTTACAAGCATAACCGAGTCGAAACAGTGGGAAGTGGTGCTCTGGACGGTCCCGTGAAAATGACAGAAATGCAAGAGAAGACAAAAGACATGTGTAAGAAAGAGTGAGCGAGAGAGGGAGAGGGGAGAGAGAGAAAGAGTACCGTTAAAACTCGCGACGAGGATAAAACGAGACAGACGACGAGAGTAAATGGGAGAAAGAGGGACGCGAGCAATGTACACGGTTTAGCTTATACCCGGTAGCAGCGGGTATAGACTGCTGGTCCAGAGGAAGGGGCGGGTGCGCCAGCACGAAGAGTAAAAGCTCGCTCTCGCTCGCTCACGCAGCCTACTCTTCCTTTCCCTCTCCTCTCGACTGTCGGAGGCTGGAGAGTCTGCGTCCGCGCGGTACGTTCACCCGGTGCGTCTCCCCCACGCCCTTCTGACTCTCTCTCTCTCTCTCTCTCTCTCTCTCTCTCTCTCTTTTCTTCTATCACTCTCACGCAGGCTGGGCATCCCGCTCGAGTCCGAAAACGAGGAGTCCGGGCGCAGGCGCAAGGATGAGGCAGCGTGCGTCGTCTCCATCGGTGTCCCTCCCATCACATCACGCGGTCGAGACAAAAGCGAGCGAACGCCGGAACATTCGTGGTTCCGCTCGGCGGCCTCTGTCTGTCTCGTTTCTCCACCCCCTTATTTTTCTGTCTGTCGCTCTTGCACGCGGCGGGTGGCGCCATTGTCGCCACGTGTATGCGCGGCTTCGGGCTCTCACGTGGAGAAACTTGATTCTCGAAGACGAGGACGATGCAGACCGTGGCAGCCCGAAATGATCGCAACATCCTGCTGAGTCTTGTATTTCACGAGAGAAACCGGAGGGCGTAATTCGCGGTTGTAAATAGATGGAAGCCTTCATCGGCGATAAAAAGGATAAGATAACGAAGGCGAGACAGAGGGAGAGAGAGAGAGAGAGAGTTGTTCGACTCTATCTCGCATCGTGCATGTATATACACGAATCGCATGCCTGCCTATGTGTATTGAAGCTGAGGATATATTGCTGTCTCTTTCTCTGCCGCGCACGCCCCGCCCCGTCGACCGAGAGCAAGACGGACGGAGGGAGAGGGCGGACGGGCGCTCAGTTCGAGCTCCGACGCTCTCGCGTATACTCCTCGCTCACCGGTGCGGCGCCAATGTACGTCGGCGCTCACCCTCCCTTTCTCACTCTTTCTCTCTCTACACGCTCTGAGTGCCGGGGTCGTAAAAAAGGGTTGGAGGCGTTCGCGTGTCTGCGTTCTCGGAGGTATACGAAAATTTCGTAATACGCACAAAATCTTGATTAATAAAGTAAGAGCGGTCGGTGGATGAGAACAAAAAAAAATCAGGCTCTCCCCGTGATACTTGTGCTAGAGTGATAATATGTGTGGCGTTGTGTGTGAGTGTCTGTGTGCATTTTTAAGTTGCAGTGCTTATACAACACAAGATATATAAGGTTGCAGAAACGGGAGTTCCAAAACGAGGATAGAAAGTCACGTGGTCGTGGCAACGCGGCTAGTGTTTGTGTGCGCGCGTGACACCCCTACGGTTAAGCCTCCCATGTGAATCGTGAGCTTGTTCTTAGTGCGCGCGCGCGCACACATTCTGTGCGCGTGTGTGTGGGTGGTTGTGCTAGGTGTGTACCTGTTCAACCAGTGTTCGCATATATATATATATATATATATATATATATATAGAAAATCACCAACATCACCCCCACCCGTTTTCTGGCGCAACGTTACAAACCCGGAGGGGGTGGACGAGGAGAAGAAGGACAACCACACCTTTTGCGTTGATGAGTGGTGATGGCCTTACCACTCGGGTGCTACGCCGCAGGATCAGAGCGTGTCACCAGCAGTACGCGTACGAATCAGAGGTAAAAGACCAATATAGCAAGAATAAGAAACAACAATAAATTTACCTGACCTGACCGACACGTCTTACGTGTGTATCAGACGAAGCGTTAGAGCTCGGGGTATTATTCGTATCAACTGTGTTTCCACGATTTTTATAGCAAAGCGAGACAGTAAGACATGTCTCATTACAACTCTACGGGGGATGGGGACAGTTTTATTTTTAAAATAGTCTGGTAAAAAATTTTAAAAAATCTTTTTGCTGTTGGGTATCGATAATCGACAGTTCTATTTGGAAATTCAATTATGTCCAATGCTCCTATCCATATATTTTTGCTTGATCTTTACTAATGAACATTGCATAAAATCACACATACACGCATATAGATATACATATATATATATATATATATATATATATATATATATATATATGTATGTATATATATGTCAGCGACAGGTAGAGAGAGATATTCGTTCACAGGACTGTTAATTAATCAATAGGATCGGGGCGGCCAATATATCATGCCGCCACTGCCGCCGCCGTGTTAACCTCGTGCATGGCTTCCGATATTTCTGATATTTTCGGTTTTATATGGATCAAAACCAAAACAGACCCATTGTACACAAAATTTCGGCATTTAATTAAAAGATTCGAATAATTCCCTGTATCCGTGCTGGAACTGTGATAATTCATACGGCCGGTGGGTACGGATTAGGCAGGATTAACGCTATAGTCGGATGCAATTCTCTATTCTCTGGGGTACTTTGTGCTACTGCCTACGGTGGTAGTGGTAGTTGTTGTTAGTCGGATCGTAACTTTTGTGGCTAATGACCGAGCGTGCGGAAATTTCCGCCGAGGACCGGCGCGAGCAAAGTAGGATTTCGATTATCGCGTTAAAAGATAAAGAAGAGGGAGGTGTAGCAACATTTTCTTACGGCCACTTGTCTTTTTATAAGAAAACGTGAGATAGCTCGAAAGTTATTCAATTAGATAAATTTCTCCTTGTTCGATGTACAATTTAAAACGCTATATAGAGAGTTGAAATTTTGTGTATTTACAAAAAAATTTACTTGGAAATATATGTACCAATGGATCTGTATAATGACGACTACAATGTCTGGAGCGTTTTACATGCAGATACTATTCCACGCTTGAATAAAACAAATAATCAGATTTGGTGTTTAAATTTTATTATATATGTATGAAACGATCCATAATTCTATATTCCAATAATTTAGTATAATAAACTTGAGTAAATTCAATTTAAAATTTTAATTATTATTAAAATTAAATTCTGCTCTGTTAAATAATTAATGTCTGGATGTAGTCCTACCAAATGATCGACATTGGCGCTCTCTAAAATCCTCCTTTTTAATTTGAATCATTTTAGACCATATTACCATATTATTCAGTCGGAAACATATGCTAATATCAACTTAAACTTAATTTAGATGAAGATAAAAATTTAATTTGAAACTTCAGCTTTTTTAATAAAATTTGAGTTATCTACTTTATTGTGTGAATTTACTGAGAAATTATTACAGCATGAATTATATTAAATTTTAATGGACCCAGTAAATTTTTAATATTGCTTAAAACTGTTGCTATTAGGTTGAAACATAACATTAAATAATTTCTTTTGCCGAGATTTTATACTAAATTTTTATAAATAATTAAATTCTAAGTAATATACTATACATTGATTTATCTATGCATATTAATGAAGACCTATCTCAAGAATGATCTGGGCTAATGTTATTTTCATCTTCATTATATCACGACAAATGCTTAAGACGTTGCAATAGTATATAGGTAGAAATAAACGTGAGAAATAACTGTAAGTATTTGTCGCCAGAATAAGGCAGCGAAAGAGCGAAAAAGCTTTCCACTAGCAGTATATATAATCTTTCTGCAGCCTTGCGAAAAGAATCCCTTCTTCAGAAGACTAATTTCTATAATAAATCTACTGCGCGCGCGCGCGCAATAAGAGTTCACTTAGTGAGAGAGCAAGAGACATAGAGAGAGAGAGAGAGAGAGAGAGAGAGAGAGAGAGAGAGAGAGAGAGAGAGAACGCGCAAAGAGATCTCGAGAATGGCGAGCCGTCTTCTTCGAGTGTACCTTTAGAAATTGAGGGATGGAAGGATCTTTGCACGGTATCCATCTATACGCATGCTTATATTCGGGAAGATCGACCCATTTTCGTTTTCCCGAAGTATACCCAAATCCCCCTTTTATTCGCGAATGCATAATTTTATTTATTCGATGCATTTTTCTTCTTCGTGTTTTCAAAAAGTACTCGACCAAATTATGTCAGAATATTTTTATGCTTAATAGAAAGTAAAAAAAAGGAATATTTTCGTAACTTTTCATATTGCTCTATGATGAATATTGCGTATAGTAGGACTACTGTTATAGATATTCAATTTTAATATTTTTTTTGAGTTTTAGATTTATTGAAGTATTGTGTACAGATTAATAAGTGTAGAATTGAAATACTTATTGGCTTTCTAAATTTCTATTGTAGTAATAGCAGTGTTGTTTTTCATGGATAAAGAATAAAGCGTTCATTTTATTGATGATCGGCAAATATTAAAATATTTTCGTGAAAAAATATTCACTTTTTTATGTCTAATATAATTACATAACACATGTATGCAAAAACGATATGTTTTATAGATGAATATAATGCTATCATGATACTTATAATGCTATTCATTTATAAAGAATTTAAGATTCATAAAAATATTTGTCAGTTTATAGATGAATAAAGATAGCTCACAATCACAAAAATTATGATAGTCAATTACGAATTTTAGTAAATTAAAATAAATATTCAACTAAGGAGTTACTAATGAAATAAAAACAATATTATATCTTTTAAATAAGTATTTAATAAAAACAACTATAGTTTTTAACTTAATATGAAAAATCAGGCCCAATAAATCGTTTCTTCAAACTCCGTAACTATATATTTGATCGAATTTGGTAATATTACTCAGTGTAGTATTGCGCACACATACATTGCTATCATAACCATTAATATTTTAAAGAAAATTGAATTTCCACACGTCATAAATCTTATAGTATTACTTCGGTACGATGTACACCTCTACATTGATATATATATATATATATATATATATATATATATATATATATATATATATATATATAAATCGAATTAATTACGCCCTCCAATATAAGATGATAGCGGTATTAATTCCCATGTTCCCCGGAATAGGCTCTGACCTGCGGTTCATATATACCGAATTTCAATCTATTCAGTCGAAACTGAGGGTAAAATCATGATTTTATAGTTTCTCCCCCCAGTCCCACGGGACTGATTACATTTTACGACTCTTTTAATCAGTGCAGGGGAACATTTTTTGATAACGAGGGCTGTGGATGAGTTCAATAATTCAAGCATCGTTCCGTTTTTTTCGTTCCGTCTTGTTTAATATATACTGATTATTGAAATGGCTTAATTATTAATTTTCGACAACCAATTCCATAGATGCATTTAAGTCATCTTGTAATGATTTCGAATTGATTAATTACGCTAAAATATATTATTGGAAAGTAAAAGAATAGTAATTTACCATCTTTAAATGATAATTAACAAAAAAGTGGTATTTTTAAACATTAAAAGAAAAAAGAATTCAAAATTATTAAATTCATTAAATAATATATATATATATATATATATATATATATATATATATATATATATATTACATATATTAATTAAATCATATATTATACAGAAAACTAAGTAAAAACTTTTATATTTTATCTAAATTTTTTATAAGAGAAGAGAATTTTAGATCGTAGATATTTATAAAATACTTCTCTATGAAATAAGTCATTCACGTGCACTGGTAATAATACGTAAATATCAGAAGCCAAAGCGATATCGATTCGAGGATTCGAATTTCCGCAAAATAAGGATAATTTCAACGATGAAATTTAAGACGTTCGGTATGAGCGCGCAGCGTCTGACAAGATCCAGATGCCATCTACTTGCGCGCCAATATGGATATAGTACTCGTATTATCATATTATTATGTATATATGAAAACGAATTTAAATAGTGGATGTGTTACTCAATTTCCGGCGTAGCCAATATAGCTAACGTTGAACACGCTATACGGTTCAAGTAGGCAATATGTTATTGGAGTAGTGTTTAGTTTTACAAGGAGTCATATGCTTGGGTCCTTTGTGGCAATTGAGAGAATATTCTCTAATCTACACAAATGTAACATCTGTCGAGATATTCTTTCCAATGACTCCGAAATAATGATATTGATATA
Organism: Sycobia sp. Sy_11; assembly: GCA_018907035.1. Taxonomy (NCBI): domain Eukaryota; kingdom Metazoa; phylum Arthropoda; class Insecta; order Hymenoptera; family Epichrysomallidae; genus Sycobia; species Sycobia sp. Sy_11. The sequence continues at coordinate 3,923 of JACCIC010000085.1, read as the reverse complement.
ACGTCGTACAATATTTCCTGCCACTAAAACAATTATGTTTCTGAAATACAGCATAAAAAATATAATAGAAATATAGTGTTTCGGGCGTGAGCGAACACTAAGATTTTTTTTGAATAAACACACGAAAGAACACTTTCTTACATCGCTCACACTAATCGTGAACCTTAATCGCGATTAGTATCATTAATGTTGATGGGTAAAATGAATAATTAAACACAAGTTTATTAAAAAACAATAACTATTTAATTGTCATGCAGAAGATATTATATAATTTACAAACGAAACAAACCGACTTTTGATATTTTGTATTTCAATGTTTCACTGACAAGAGTAGTTTCTCGAGTGTCAAGTTGCATTATTTTTCTTAACAGAATGATTTTGTATTTCTTATTGGTGGGAGAAATAACGGATTTAGTTAGGCGGAGACATACACCATTGGTCAAAAAGACTTTAATATAAGAATGTGAAATTGCACGAGGAGAGGGAAGGGAGGGGTTTGACAGATAGTCGCATGGAACGCATTATCGTGTGTGCAGGTACAGATGTGCATGTCTATACCTGATAGGTCTTACATATTGACCCGCGCATAAATTTCCCGGGGTTTCCCCAAACATTCGTCTACTACATTACTTTAATTGCTGGCATTAACTGGATTATAATAGTACAAGAAAATGCAATATACATACAGTTAACTTATAATACATCTAATTTTGTTCTACATAGTATTTTAAGTATACTACCATAAAATACCTTTCAATAATATTTGATTTGGAATATAAGGTGTTTGGTTCAAACATGCCGCCCGCCTTGAACGATTTGCGTTCAATGAATAACAATATAACAAATATTAATATTACAATTTATGAAAGAACGTAATAATTTTAAACATTTTATTTGAATTACATTTTGAAATTTTGTTCAGAGAAAACATAGAAAATTGAAATCAAATAGAGAACTTATATTTTTATTGACTTATTTCAATATTTTAAATGTCTATAGGAAGAGGAGCAAGTTTTTTAAGACAGCGTTTGTAGACTCCATTTGATGTTTTTACTGATGCACGCGGCACAATGTTATCGGCCCCTGGATGTAGTTCAACAATGCGTCCGAGGCTCCAATACATGGGCGGCAGATTTTCTTCCTTTACGCTGACTAATGTTCCAATTTTTTACATTGTTTCCATCCCCAATATGCCACTTGCTTCTGGTGCGTAGTTCGTTTAAATATTCTCTGTGCCAGCGTTTCCAAAAGTGTTGCTTGACTTGTTGAATACGCTGCCACATTGATAATTTATTTATCGGCAAGTTTTCTATGTCATATTCTAAAATATGTTGTGGGTTTTCTCCTATTAGGAAGTGAGATGGGGGGTGAGGGCAATAAGATCGTTAGGATCATTTGAGATTGGTTGTTAAAGGACGGGAGTTTAAAATCGACTCTATTTCAATCAGACATGTATTGAATTGCTCGTATGTGAACGATGCATCACCTATTGTACGATAAAGATGAGTTTTTGAACGATTTTACTGCTGCTTCCCACAGACCTCCGAAATGTGGAGATCGAGGAGGCGTAAAATGCCATTCGATTCCCTCGTTTGCAAGCTGTTTAGATATCATATTTTGATTTCTATCAGATAATAGAAATGATCTAATTTTTAATATTTCGTTTTACTCCCTATGAAATTCGTCGCGTTGTCCGTGTATATATTTTTTGGTTTGCCTCGTCTAGCAACGAATCTTTTATAGCTTCTAAGCAAGTTTCTGTCGTCAAATCGGTGACTAGTTCTAAGTGCACAGCTTTGACCGCAAAACAGACAAATACAGAAACGTAGGCTTTAGTTTTAATTTTGTTCCGGAATTCTTTCTTTGAGGAGAAACGGACCGCAATAGTCCAATCCCAACGTTTTCGAATGGACGCGATTGTGTAACGCGTTCTTTCGGAAGATCTACCAATTACGTAGTTTGGGAATTTTGGGATTGAGTTTGCACATTTAACACATTTATGAATAATGTAGCGCCGTCGCGTTTTTTACATCAAGCAGCCAATAATTCGCCCTAACGGAGTTTAAAGTTGCTTGCGCTCCAGCAGCCAATTTTTGATATGTTCATTTCTAATAATTAATTTTGTTACATGATCATTACGCGGTAATAAGATCGGATGTTTTCTGGAATAATTTAGATTCGAACTATTAATTCTACCACCTACGCGAATAATGCCGTTTAAATCTAAAAATGGATCTAAGCATCTTATTTTACTGTTGGATTGAACCAATGCATTTTCCCTTAATGATTCTATTTCTTGTGCAAAATTATTTTTTTGTATGATTTGTATAATGCGATGATGCGCATCTTGTATTTCTTGAGCGTACCTCCCCTCCCCTATCCTGCCCCCCTCTCCCCCCCTAGTCGTTTTGGTCTTTAAGTGTGCGGTGTTCTTGACTTTGTTGCAGTGACGAAACACAACGAACGAATCGATTTTTATTTAACGAAGAATGTGTTGGAGAAATCCGGTCGAAATGTCATGGCACATGGTGGTCTGCGGGTTGATGTGTGGAGGGATGTAGATGAGCGCGGTTTTGCACTGCGTTTCCGGTTAGACGGAGGTTTGATAACCGGGTGATGTTGTGCCAGGGCTGGGTCGCCTGGTGATTTAACATTGCAGAGAGGGCCATTGATGAAATGGTGAACACCTCTAATTGGTTTATTAATGAACTCAGCTGGATTTTTGACAAGTTGATATGTAGTGGCAGGAGGATTTTTTTCCGCGCTACTTACATGAAAACCACTCTGTATTTTACGTTATTCTTCCTCTTCTTTTTTCTCAGCTGGATTTTGACCACGTGATATGTAGTCGGCAGGATTTTCCGCGCTACTTACATGAAACCACTCTGTATTTTTAGTTAATGATTGAATATCAGCCACTCTATTAGCTATGAACGTTTTCAAAAGATGGGGTGACATTTTTATCCAGTGTAGCACTATGGTAGAGTCTGACCACAAACAGATCTTTGTATAACTTAGTTTCAAAGCTTCTACGACGCGATTGATAAGAGTCGAGAGCAAATGTGCAGCGCACAACTCTAGTCGTGGTAATGATATTGATTTTAGTGGAGCCACGCGAGATTTGGAACAAATTAAGTTCACTACACAACGTTTATATTTGTCTAAACTTCTCAGATACACACACGCGCCATAAGCTCGCTCGCTTGCATCACAAAACCCGTGCAACTGATACGATTCAGCTTGATCTAACGTTATCTGTCTAGGTATTTGTAATTTGTTTAATATGTTTAATTGCTCATTAAATTCTAACCATCTATTTTTCAAGTGTAAAGGTATCGACTCATCCCAATTAAGATTAATTTTCCAGAGTTCTTGCATTATTAATTTATTAACAATAATTATGGGGCCTAATATTCCCAGCGGATCAAATAATTGCGCTATGTTTGATAGTACTGTTCGCTTTGTAAGACGCTTATCATTAGGAAAGGACTTTATTGTATACGTTATAATATCACGAACCGAATCCCAATGAACACCTAAAATCTTTTTATCCGCTCCGTCTAAGCTTATTGTTGTAGAATTAGTTTGTTCACGATTATCTTGTAATACGTGTGTACTGTTTGAGGCCCATTTATGTAATCGGAATCCTGCCGTATCTAATAATGTGGTCAGTTGATCTTTTAATATTAATGCCTCGTCAACTGTATTAACGCCGACAAGTAAGTCATCGACATAAAAACTGTTCTTTAAGACTTCAGCGGCCAACGGATATTTATCACCCTCATCTCGAGCGAGCTGTTGTAATGTGCGAGAAGCAAGAAAAGGCGCGGAAGCTGTACCCTGCGTCACGGTTGTCAATTCGAAAATACGAAGGGGTTGATCTTCATTTTCTCTCCATACTATTTTTTGATATTTCGCATCCG
>JACCIC010000084.1:2220000-2237499 GCA_018907035.1 Sycobia sp. Sy_11 | reverse complement strand
CTCTCTCTTCGACTCTTCATCCGCCTACAGTACCCGCAAAGGCCGCGCGGAACGAAATTGCGGATCAAAGGAAAGGTGGTTGGCGACAACGGGCCCCGTATATATATATATATACACACGTACGCACATCGCGTCACGTCGCGTCACTTCGGCGCTGTAAGGACGCAACGTCGGCGGTCCTGCTTTACAAACACGCGCACCAGTCGAGAGAGGCAGCAGAGGGTGCAAGGGAAAAGGAAAGAACAGGCTGTTTGTCATCGTTCTCTGCTTCTATATACATACATACATATATATCTATATATATATATATCTATATATATATATATATATATATATATCTATCGTACAAAATACATATACCTTTAATACAACGAATCAACTCGCGTGGTACGTCGCGACTGCGGGCGAACGCCGGAGTATTTTCTGGCTTCTTAGGCGCGTTAAGCAACGTCACCTCGTTTTTCGTAGGACGAGAAGGAGCGGATATATGATATACGAATGCCTGTGTGATTGTGTGTGGTGTGCGCGCAGCGCGGTTCATGAGACAGAGTGGAGTTGTTTTGGACCGTCCGCAAGAAGAGAAAAGTGTGCAAGAGCATAAAGGCGCCACCTCTCGCTCGCTGGATCCAGACACCGTGTACCTCTTTCGTATTTGTGGCAGACATTATAAGTATCTATATGAATATATATATATATATATATATATATATATATATCTCTATATATATATATATATCAGCGGCTTCAAACTCTCGCTATTCTCTATAAATGGAACAAATCGTGTCGGGAGCGGCACTGCACCACTTGTACGAGGATATCGTGTAAAGCGTGCTACGTGTAAAAAAAAGGAAAGAAAAAAATTTCCGACCCCTCCGTATGCGTTGGACCTTGTTAATGTAACGTCCCCATAACGGTCTCATGTTTTGCCGGCCGCCAACTGTCAATGGAATCGATCTGTCGTTATATAAACAAAGTTCGCTTTAGGTGTGTTTTTCATAGTGCTTATAATCATCTATATATATATATATATATATATCTATATATGTATATATATATAATATTTAGGATAAAATATCCACTGTAGATTATATGGAACTCGTATCCGTCGTGCGTGTCGGATGCGCGCTTCGTGCTAAGCTGCGCGAAAAAGACCCAAAAGAGACTTTCTACTTCCCTTCTTTTATATATATATATATATATATATATATATATATATATATATATATCTATTCTGCGAGTAACCGCGAGTGCCGTCGTTGGCGGCATATGTATATATTATGGGCCCCCGTGATCGACAAAATAGAATAATATGTATATACGGCGTGGCAGGTGGTGGTGATGGTGTTGTAGGCGCACGCTGCATCTTTCTCTCCCTCTCTCTCTCTCTCCTCTCTCTCCTCTCCCTTCCTTTTTGTCTCTCGCGCTCGCCCTCGCGCGCGGCGCGGAAGATTATGCTGAGCGTGCGGCGGTCCCTATATACCCGGCGCTGCTGCAGGCCCAAGCTCCGTAATCGTCTTTTTGCGTCGAGGGCGAGGGAGAGGAGGGGGTGGCAGAGAGAGGGAGAGAGGGAGAGAGAAAGAAAGAGATCGAATACGCGATCGGCAAAGTGTGTATATATGTATGTATATATATATATATATATATATATATATATATATATATAGGTGTAAGTGCGAGTATAGGCCACCAGCAGAGCCGGGACCACCTCGGGACTCACCGGGGCCCGTGCAAAAAGAGAGAGGGATAAGAGGGAAAGAAACGAAGCGGGATGGAGGGGAGGAAGAGGAGGAGGTGAAGACGGAGGAGGAGGGAGCCCACCCGATTTAAAGAATGCGCCTCCGCGTGGCGGGTGAGAGTGAGCAAGAAAGAGAGAAAGAATGAGTGTGTGTACGCGCGTGTGCGAGAGAGTGGAGGTCCGAGATGAGGAGACGACTGTGTGCGCGCACCGTCGAAGTGGACATAATGATTTCGCGAAGAGAGAAAGAGAATGAGAGGAGCGTGTTTTCTTCGTTCCACACTTCTCGCTCCCCTCCCTCTCTCTCTCTCTCTCTCTCTCTCACTGTGTATGCGCGCGCGTATATAATACTATATATATATATGTATATATTTAAAAGCGAAGCCGCAAGTAATTTATGTCCATCGGATATGTGCGTGCCGACGACTATACGACAGCGACGACTATACGAATATTTTGTGGACTATATCGAAGTCTCTATAGAGCGGCGCCAAGTGCTTTTAAACAGGTATAAGGAGGAGAGAGGCGAGAGGAAGGGCAGCGTGGAGCACACGAGGGGAGTGGGAAGGGAGGGAGGCGACCGCCACGGCAGCCGCGTCGATTAACTCGTTTATCAGCAGCCGGCCGCGCTTCTTTTCATGTACATAATATAAACGCGACCGCGGCCAGCCCGACCGATACAGGGCAATTAGCTCGCGGAGTCCGCGCCCCCCCCCCCGTCGCCTCGGCGCGTTACTTCCCGCGCGGCGCCGGGGCCCCCGCAGGCGCCGGGCGCTCGGCGATTTCTCCCGCGTTTTTGGGAAACCGTCGCCGCAAGCGTGCCGCAGCAGCGCGGCGACTTTTACCGGGCGCTATCTCCGTATATTGTAATGGCGGCGATTAGCCGCCTGCAACCCGCGCATCGACGGATCGCTCGCCGGGCTCGCCCGTCTCGATCGTCCGGCGATTGCGGGGACGCACTCAATTCCCTCCTGCCCCCCCCCCGCTCGGACTCCCCGCCGCCTCGCCGCTTGTCACCGTATTATACGTACCCGAGAGGCGCGCGCCCGGGGCGCTGTGTTTACGAGCGCGCTTTTTATGCACCTGGCCGCGAGGGCCAGCCGCCGCCGTGCTTGTTTACGAGCGCAAAATCGCGGACGGTCGTCCTGATGGCATATATAGTATCTCCCGTCCACTCCTCCCGTGTCTCCCCGTCTTTCTCCGTCCCGTTCTGGCGCTGGAGAGGGAGACGAGCCGATGGCCATCTTTAATGCATACACAAATGCGAACTTTGCAAGAGCGCAAACGCAGAGGCGGCATGCCCTTCCATCTCCCTTTCTCATGTCGCTGTATCTCTTTCGATTCGTTAGGCATCGGGCTGTTAAAAAAAAGGGGCCACGCGGATAGTGAGAGCGAGAGGGGGGTAGGGGAGCGATAAAACGGGCGCAGGCATTTTATCGCCCCCGGAGTCATCGCGCGAAACCGGCGAGAACCCTCCGATATTCTATATTGTTTATGTGTCCGGATGCGCGAACGCAAACTTCCCCACCCTAATTTTTCATCTCGGTCTGTGAATGAGGAATATATATATAATATATTGGCACGCATGCATAACCCGGCGGCGATATTATTACGACGACGGGGCAGCCCTTCCACGGAGGCGAATTTCTCTCACTTCGATGAAGTGATTATTTCTCGGTTATACACGCAGCTCCTCCTCTGCCCCCCTTCCACGCTCCCTCCCTCTCACGCTCTTCGGCTCCGCCGAAATGGTGGCCACTCTCGACGTTTCGGCTTCCTCCTCCTCCTCCTCCTCCTCCTCCTCGTCCTTCTTCGCGGCTCGTTTGTTCGCGCGCGCGGCCCGACTCGATGCTCGCTCGGATTCCGGAATCTCCCCGACTCAGCGGTGTTTCGAGGCGAGTTTCGCCTATTTCACGAAAAAAGCGGCCGTCTCCCTCTCCCAATCCGACTTTCCCCCTCTCTCACTCTCTCACTCTCTCTCTCTCTCTCTCCCTCCACGTGGTTCTGTGCGCGAGGACCTCCTTTTTTCCTTTTTCTTTTTTTTGGTCATCCTTTTTTTCGTCGTGTCGTCGTCGCCGCAGGCGCTCGCGAAATTCGCACGGATATGCATGTGTGTGTGTGTGTGGCTGCGTGAGAAAGAGAGAGAGAGAAAGAGAGAAAGAGAGGGAGAGAGAGGGCAGCCGTGTTCGTGCACCGACGGCCGTGTTCTCGGAAAAGCAGCACAAGCCAGCGCGCGCGGGCGGCTTTGCAAACGAGCACGTTTGTCAACTGCGAACGAGGTAATGGAGTCAAGTGTGTCTTTAACATTGCGCAATTCTTCTTTTCGCTCCTTTTATTCTTCTCTCTTTCCCTCTCTCTCTCTCTCTCTCTCTCTCTCTCTCTCTCTCTCTCTCTCTTTTCCTCTTGTTTGCTGCTCTTTTTCTCTCCACTGAGCTGTATACTTTTGCGTAAAAAGAGCTACGAGAGAAGAGTAGGAGAATGAGAGAGAGAGAGAGAGAGAGAGAGAGAGAGAGAGAGAGAGAGAACTGCGGACGGTTAACTCCGCAATTGAATTGTTTCTCTCGTTTAGCCACTTATATATATAGGACGCGCCGTCTGCAACGAGAGCTTCTCTTTTAAGTTGTAAAAGGACTTTGCTATATATGATAATGAAATAATGCGCGTATTATATGTTCGCCGAGGCAGAGAAAGGACAACACTTTAGAAAATCCTTTGATATATAATATATAATAAAATAATGTAATTTGTCTGCGTGCACAACAATGGGACACTCGCGTTCTCTCTTTGCACATTGCACAATTCGATTATAGAAAAAAAAGTAGCAGACAATATCCCTCACCCCTCCCCCCCGCACTCCGTCACCCTTCCTCTCTGGCCGTTTCACCAAAGCGAACTTGTCCGATTCCATCTTAATCCCCCCTCAAAGCGTGCGCGCATTATAGGCATTTACGTGTTTCAAAGAACGAGACAGACTCCGACCCTGGGCGCCGATGCCGACGGTAAGCACGTTATTCACCGGGTGGGATAAAAGTACGCGACCCCGAAAAATAAATAAATATTGCGTCATCCTAGACTTTCGGAAAAACGCAAAATAAATGTAGGACAGATTGAGATTTTTCACCCTGGGTATTGCGGCCAAGCCACGGCCACTCGCCACGTGATAATTATGGCGTTTCGGGCGATTTCTTAAAAAGGTAACATTCTTGAAATGAAAAAAAGTGGAGAATGTTTGATTACATGTGACCTTGAGTTTCAAAATTAAAAAATGGCCGCGATATCGAGACTATTAAAACCGACAATAATATTCTGTAAGTTTGGTTGTCATCCAAAACTTTCGAATATCCGGTCTCATCATCGAAATGAACAGTCCTAAAAATAACGTATAATATATTTATCGATAATCGGTTGAATGTATAAAAATCGGCCTTTTTGAACAATTGCTCTGTTCAAAATTTGATGATGATTTTTCAATTGAACACTAGAAAAAACACTTCTACAATGTTGATTATCGGTCTTTTACAATATTTCAAATCATCAAGGTCATACCAAAACGTAAAATTTAATGCTCTTCTCATTTCCTTGGTCAAAAAGATGTTTATCTATTTAAATAAAATAACTTTGAATCCCATAATGATCACGTGATCAATGGCCATAGTATGGCTATTATTATATATCCAATCTCAAATGAATCCGATAACGGACTTTGTAATCTACATATATTTGATTCTGTCGTGTTAAATGAGCATATCTCACGTGATTTTTTAGGATTCGCCTATAATTTTGTGTCACCCTGTATATATGCATATAAAGAGCCGAATTTTAATGCAGCGAGAATTCTGCGCGTGCCGGTTTATGCGCCCGACGAGAATGTGACAGGCTATGCCCATTTAGAACAGCCAGCAGGCAAGATTTTTAAAAGCATCGTGTTCGAAGTGACGAGGTGATGAAAATCTCCTGTGGTACTCTCTCTCTCTCTTTCTTTCTCTCTTTCTCTCTCTCTATCTCTGTTTTGCTCTCCTTGTCGGGTGCGTTGACTTTGTGGTAAATTTGTAAGACAGTGGTGTTGTGAAAAGAGAGGGGAAACAGGGTGACAAGATTGTGCGAGACACGTCAAACAGTGTAATGTCTTCCCTCTCTCTCTCTCTCTCTCTCTCTCTCTCTCTCTCTCTCTCGCATTACAGCTCTGTCCAACCACCAGGGACAACCCGGTATTCCATGTGTGCCCTCGTGTGTGCACCAATTTAACTCCTCCACCCTCTTCAATCTCCGAAAATATGCTTATACAGATCAGGATATCGATCTAGCTGGAAAGCTTCAAAGTACGCATTATTATTCAAAATATGTCAATGGGGGTGGATGATAATCGTGTGTATATAAACATAGATCTGTAAGATCCGGCTCACCGAACGGCAGCTGCGGTGCTCGCCCCGCGTCCAATTGTCACCCGACCGATCTTTCACACACCTGAACTGCTTACGACACTTTACCGCCTTAGCGCGCTCGATCTCCCTCTCTCTTTCACACTTCGTCTTTCACTCGCGCTCTGTAAACGAATTTGTCAAACTTATTTTTGACACTTTAACATTCTCTTCTAGATGGCAAATGAGTGTCGACCCCCGCAAAAGCCGCATCCCTGGAAAAACAACTTGCGCCTTACACGTAGTTCAACACACGTAGATCCCCCCATCCCCCTTCAGGTCGCCTAACCACCTTGTTCGCGTCAGCTGTAAAACGCATCGTCATCTTTCTATCCCCCCCTCTCTCTCCTTTCGTGGATTTTACGAAGGTGACGCACAATGTACCCTCGGCAGGTTTACGGGGGAAATTTTGGTGAAAGTGTTGAATGGACTCTCTTCACTTCCCTCTTCGCTCTCCCTTCCGTCCTTTCTTTCTCTCCGCGCGCGTAATTATTTTACACCGACAACGAAGAGGAGGGAGAGAGAGAGAGAGAGAGAGAGAGAGAGAGAGAGAGAGAGAAATTTAATCCGTTCGCGAGTCTCTGGCGCGTCCCCGCAAAGTTGGCGCGCGCTAATTAGGAAGGGCCATTTTTGCGGGAGCTTTTGAGAAGAAGCCATTCAAGAAGTCCGGGCAGAAGATTTATATATATTTAATAGAATTTAAGCTATATTTAACCGCGCGTCGGATGCCTTTTCGGGCGGCGAGGGAGCTTCCTGAAAACGGGAACTACAGCTATGTACGTGTCTGCGTGCGCGCATTTTAAAGGCAAAGCAAAAAGTTAATTTAACGCAATTTCCCGTTTTAGAAATAACGGTAAATGGTTAAACGCGCCACCGTATCCCCGGAGCTTTTTTTACAGTCCCATTATGCTATATATATATATATATATATATATATATATATATATATATATGTATATATACATATATCTGTGTGTATGTGTGTGTAGGCGAAACCAGTACCAAATGCAATGTGGTGCGCAAGAAAGGGCATCGGGCCGATGTGTGTATATCTAAATGGCTCTGCGAAATTGAAGGAGGGAGCGAGAAAGCTCGAAAAAAAGAATGTAACCGAACAAAAGTAGCGCCGTAACAGTGTTACTATACTCCGAGAAAATCGACTGCCGAATGTGTACCTTAAACGTAACGATATCCACCCCACACGTACACCAGTGTTTCCCCTACGCCCCTTCGCTCGCACGTACGTATACCAATACTGCCAGTAGCCTTTATCGGGTAAAATCTCATTCTCTCATTCGCTCTCTCTTTCTCTCTCTCACCCTCTTTCTCTCTTACAACTGGAATCGGCTCGAAAAAGTACACTTCGCCGAGGACTGTTGCGGAAAAAAGGCGCACGACTCCAAAAAGGGAGGGGACGGGGTAGAGGGCGTCTAAAGTGTCGACGTGCACACGTCTACGTAAATCGTTAAACAAACTAATCTCCAAATTCGATCGTAATATATTCAAATAGATCCATTGTGTCGCGTATGCATCGAGGGTGGAGAGCCAAAATAAGGAGAGAAAAAAAAAGAATCCCCGCACAACGAGTCGATGCTCGCGCTATGCTCGCGACAAATAGTACAATATGTACATTTATATAGATACACACACATACAGTAGACTAGAACACATCGATTCCTTTTCTACTCAGTGCGAGACGGCCACTGACGTCGGGAAGAAATCCAACAAATTTCCTCTCCTTTTATGCTCTCCCGGATACTTTTATACATATACATGTATAGGCACATACAAAAAAACGAACGACTCTGTACGACGTATATATATATATATATATATATATATATATATATATATATATATATATATATATATACTCACTCATATAATACGAAACACACGGGGAGGGAGAGCATCGTTCGCGTGCGCCGAGGGAAAAATTTCTGTCTTTCCACGCGCCGGCGTGCGACTCGATGACACGATGCGGGCCGCCCCCTCGACAACTCGGGTGTGGGCGAGGGAAGAGGGGGAAGGTGGGGGGTAGGGGCAAAGAAGAACCCCCGAACGCATTTCTTCCTTTGTGCCGTCGCGCGGGGCTATTTTCACTCCAAATAAAATCCCGCGGAGACGTTGAATGGCCCCGAAGACGCGGCGACGCGCGCTCTTCTCGTTCTCTCTTTCATCGGTAGAGCTGCTATATCGGACCATCTACTGTCTCTCTTCCTCCCTCTCTCTCTCTCTCTCTCTTCTCTCTCTCTCTATCTCTCTCGTAAGGTCGCTCCCTCTCTTACTCTCGGACTTCCTCGGTCTCTTTCCCTCAGCCGAACGCGCCTATCGTCTGTGGTGCACCTCTCAACTCCCTGTACACATGCACCGACTCTTTTCGGAACGGAAGACAATTAATGAACAAAAAAAAAAAAGAAGAAGGAGCCAAGCCAACGGCTCTCCGCGCGCCGTCTTTCGTGACACTGCGGTCGCATTTGTCTCTCTTCCCGATATATATATATATATATATATATAATTCTGTCTCCCTCGTTCACTGTCGCGGGTCGCCGCGGACGTTACAGAGAGTTGCGGACTTTTAAGGCTCTCTCTCCCTCTACTCTCACGTCGCCCCCGCACACACGATCGACTCCCTTTTTTCCTCCTCCTTTTTATCCGATTTTTTTCACCGCCGCTACCGTCCAAATGCTTTTCCGTTCCCGCGCTTAAAGTGTAAAATCCCTCTCTCTGCCGCGTTCCTCGTTTCTTTTTGCGCTCCCGTTTATACGGGTTTTTCTTTTATTTTACACGTTCCTTCTTTTTTTTCACCCTCTTTTTTCGTCGAGAAATAAACGACAAGACACCTTTTTGCGCGCGCATGTATTTATAGATCGGGTGGGAATGCTACTCTCTTTAAAATCACGGAGGTAAAGAGGGGGTGGGCTGGGAGAAAATTTTTTTTTCCCCGATCGCGCCAACTTTCCGCAAAAGTTGTCTCAGAATCGTTTCAACGAACGCCATTCGAATAAGAGAGACAGATGCAATTCGCCTAGTTTTACTACCGCCCTCCCGCCCGCCCTCGTACCCCGAGCGATAATTAAAAAAGTTCCAGGCCTCCCCCGCTCTCTGGTTCCTTCTCCTCCTCCAATCCATGTCTCTCTTACCCTTCAATAATCTCTCTTTCTCGCGTAAATGCAATTTCTCTACCTTTCTTTTTGCGTTTTTTTTTTTTTTATTTTAATCTTTTTTCTTCCAAAGTTAACTGACGAGCAACGATGCGCTGCTAGCGCCGCATTTCCACGAATCATCCTTTGCGCCATTGCGGGCGCGCGGCGCGGCGTCAGTCTCACCTCCCCCTACCGCTACCCGCGCGAACCGTGTTCCTCAAACATAGAGTACAGTAAGAAGAGGAAGAAGCGAAAGAGAGGATTGGAATCAATCGCGGGATAAAAACGACGAGGCGACGAGAGGGGAAAGAGAGAGAGAGAGAGAGAGAGAGAGAGAGAGAGCCAAAGTCTGAAGACCGGGAAGAGAAGAAATAATTCAGCGAGTGTAAAAAAGCGGGCGAAGCCAAGAAAAGAGGGAGGACGGTTGTGATCGGCAGAGCTTCTGGGTAACTAAATCTCTCGTGGCTTTTCACTCTCGGCGATTCTCTCATCTCTCCCTCTTTCTCTCCCTGCCTCTCTCTACGCCGCGACGACGTCGACACTTCTTCTTTTCTTGGCTTCGCCGCCGCGGCCTATAACAGTTATATAGGAGAAGCGTTTTTTCTCTCCTCGTCCTCCGGCCTCCATCTCCTCTCCCTCTCCTCTCTCTCTCTCTCTCTCTCTCTCTCTCTCTCTCTCTCTCTCTCCTCTCTAACCGCTTCATCGCCTGGCTCGGACTATACTCGCGCTCCTCTCGGTCGCTCGGTGCGCGGCTCCTTTCATCCCGCGCCACCAATTCTTTATATACCTCGGGGCCTGAACTCTTGGGAATACGAGCGAGAGAGCGCGCGCGCGCGGAAGAGAGAGGAGGGGCGGGGGAGCTTCGATAGACCGAGAGGGTTCTCTAGGTGTCCCGTATAGGCGCAAGAATGGGTTGGGCAGAGGAGATCATCCTTTTTTAACGAGCCGACGAGTCCGCTGCGCAAGGGGGGACGGGGGGGGCGCCTTATTATCGCTTCGACAAGAGTCTCTTTTTATTCCGCCACCACCACGACCACCTCGCCCCCTTCCACCCCCGACGGTGACTCCCCTCGAGGCTGGGCCGCATTATTCACGACTTAACACTATATATGTGTATATATTCGAGGGCAAGAGAGAGAGAGAGAGCTGTATCTCGTTAATTACCATATTGTGCACTCGAGCGCGTGATACGCCTTTGCCGCCGTGCCGTTGCGCCGGCGGCGACGACGAATCTGGCCGGCATTCGACCGAAATTTATACCGCGTCCGTTCAGAGTACGGCGTCCGCTGCCGCCGTTGCCGCAGCCAACGCCACCACCCCCCTTTCGCCCCGCCGACCGGGGAGTAACGTTGCGCCGCAGCCCGCCGTGCTCTCGGGCGTGTGCCCCCGAAAAACGGGTTCCTCTTTTCATTCGGCAATTTTAAGAGAGGAGGGTGGGCATCCAGGGGTGGCAGGGGAGTTGGTGAGAAAAAGGGAGCTAAAAGATAGGAGTGTCTATAGTTATATATAACGTGGGTGAACTGGTCTACTTTCTTTCTTTTCCTTTCCTTCCCTTTTTCCCCCCGTCTTTTTTTTTCTTTTTTTTTTTATTACAATCTGCGCGAGTTAGGCGAAAGTTACGATAATGCAGTCTTTGCGCGCGAGTTCCCCGGGATTTTTTTATACTTTATATCGCCTCCCTTGCACCTTTCCCCGCTCGGATCGTCGTTTATATGCATATATAAAAGTTACCAAGGGAGACATGAAATAATTGAATCGGACTTTTTTCTTAAACGTCGTATTCGGGGTCGAGATGAGAAGAAAAGAGAGGGAGAGAGAGAGAGAGAGAGAGGAGAGAAGTTTTCACATTGTTTCCATTTTTTTTTTCTTTAACCGCTTTTAATAATGACATTTCGAGTTAATGAAATACGAAATTTACTGCTCAAACGAGCCGAGTAAATTAACCGCTATATAGCGAGCGAGCGAGCGAGCGAGATAAAGAGAGGGAAGGAAGTCTTGTTAGAGCAGTAAATAAGGGAATTTTTCGCATGAAGAGGGATAACCGTGTAAAAATGACGGTTTATTTCTAGCAGTTAAGTATACAGATAATGGGAAAGAGAGAGGGAGAGAGAGAGTGAGTGAGACCATCTCCTTCCCCCCTCTCTCCCATCGCCCCGCGTGACGAGTGCATTTTTCTTTAATACATTCTATTCCCTGGCTTCTCCGACCTTCCACACACCAGCCTCTCTCTCTCTCTCTCTCTCTCTCTCACCCACACAATTGTCAACAATTTCAAAGAGTGGCTGTCACGGCGAAATTGCAACGTATACGAAATTGTGTTAATGATACGCCTAGGGAGGAAACGACCGATTTAGCGAGCTTTTCTTTCTCGACTGTCGCGGCGGCATCGGAGCGACCGCTACGCACTTTATATGCTAAATAGAACTGGCCTGTCTAGCGAAGATAATCATCGTCGTATTATGGTTTTATTTTGTATATGTATAAATGTGCACGCGCGCGCCCGCACGAGCGATATATACCTTGGCGTATTATATGCAAAGAGATGGAAGTAGAGCGAAAACTCGCTCAAAAATCGTCGCTTCTCCTATCTCTTTCTCACTCTCTTTCTCTTTCTCTCTTCTCTCTCTCTCTCTCTCTCTCTCTCTCTCTCTCTCTCTATCTTCCTCCCTCCCTTTCTGCTCTTCTATGTGTATCTTTTCGTACAATCGTACAGAAAATTTATGATTCGGTTGAGAGCATAATTAAAACTTTTACAGCCTAGTGTAACCAGAAGATAGAATGACTATATATAAACGACGTAAGGTCGACCTTCTCTCTTTCTCTCACTCTTTCTATTTCTCTGGCTTTTACTCTCTCTCTCTCTCTCTCTCTCTCTCTCCCTCTCCCTCTCCCTCTCTCTCTCTTTCCTACGATAATTAAATACTTTTGAATCGGGCAATTCTCGGTAACTAATGAACGTCTGAGCGCCGATAAAAATGAAAAAAATTACAAATGAATTCCAAGTTTACACGATTATAAATCAAATGAAACAGGGAATAAGTTTGTTTTTAATTACGGCGATAATGTACTGTCATATATTTATAGCGAAGAAAAGAAGAGAAAAAAAATTGCCTGTCGTTGCATTCGGTAGAAAATTTTTGCATTGATTTTATTACTTTAGTTACAAATTCCGTAGATTTCAAAAAAGGAGTTTTAACAATATAATATTCCCGTGTGAAACAATGTAATGTGTTAAAAATTTAATTTAGAAAAATTTACGGTTAGCTATTCTCCTTGAATAATCAAACATTATACATCTGCTATTAAAAAATAGAAGCGTCGACCACAAGTACAGATGGAAGTTAATGGTTCTACCATCGCATAATACCGACATTCCCACCAAACTCGATTGTCGTAATCGATCAAAAAAAAAAAAAACCCTATCCCTCGAGCAAATAAATTACTCTCAGTTTTTACTCCAGAGAACCCATCTGTTTTCCTGCTTTTCGGGGTGGTCTCGACCCTATAGAGCGTTAGCGGCTCCAAGAACTCCGAAAAATAAAAAAATTGATATATATATATATATATATATATATATATATATATATATATATATATTAAACATTTGAACTTCTAAATGCGGCCAGGTGAACACACACGTACAATCACACACACACCCCCACAGAGAGAGAGAACAGATTTATATACACCCTTGCGCGAGTTTAGTCCACCCCTATATATTATCCTATATTACAACGCCCCTGCAGGAGTTCTAACTCGCTTCAATACCGCTCCCCGTGGGCTCCGCCAAGCAGAAATTATTAAAGCATCAACGATTAATATCTCCCTACCCTCACTTCTCTCCCGCGCCTTTTTTGTTCTGTAATACCATACACGTGTCAGGCTATAGTGTGTAGCATTGTAGTCATATATATAATGAAACACTATCAGCAGCCAGCTACGTTAGATATTAAGAAATTTCTTTTTCTGTATTATATCCACGTGTATATATGCATTATATATATATATATATATATATATATATATATATATATATATATATATATATATATTAACCGAGGTTCTTGCTTACCGGCGCTATGATGCATTTCTGTTGGTGTATATACGGCTGCTGCTGTGCGCAGCGGAGCCGCCGGGAATTGCGAGGGCTCGTGTTACCACTGCGCCACCATATCCACGCGAGAGAAAATTTCCACTTATATAGCTACACACATAATATATATATATATATATATATATATATATATATATATATATATATATATATGTTATACGCGCGCGTGCACGCGTGCAAAGAAGCAAAAGAGGAGACGCGGGGTTGTTATTATTATATGGTTGCTGTATAACCAATGAGCGAGAGCGAGCGAGAGAGGTATAATGATCTGTGGTATAAAATATACGCTGGTGGGAGAGAGAGAGAGAGAGAGAGAGACATAGGGAAGAGAACCGGTGTGTACATAATATTATAACCGTCCGTGTGTAGGGACGGGGTGGAGGGAGTCGCGAGCGCAAAAAAGCGCGCGAGAGACGGCCGCGAGTGGATGTTGGCTGACCGGTGTTTTAATGCGTATAGATACGTATATGTGTGTGTACGCCTAAGCCTGCAAAGTGTCTCTCAGGCACCTCTCAGCTGAGCAAGGACACAGGGTCGTACGTAATGTATAGATATACTGAGTGAACTCCTGCGAAACCACACCGGGACGATGGTACACTTCTCGTAGCAAATTTTGCGCTACTACATATAGGTATATATATATATATATATATATATATATATATATATATATATATATATATAAGTTCGCTCCTCGTCCCTTTGAGCATCGCCGTGTGTGTGAGTCGTCGTTGACTGTACGTGTGATCGCGATGTGCTGCAAAGCACACTTGTCGACGGAAAGTAGATCCCGTTGAGTTCGAGGAATTCCTTCTCTGATGACGACCTCCTCGACTATACCACTTTGCTTTTGGCCAAAGGGGAGAGAGGCTGAGCGAGAGAGGGCCCTTTTATTCTCCTTGATTTTTCCCTCTTTCTGGGTCGGTTCATTACGACAAGCGAGAGATAGGATAGAGAGAAGTCTTTCGCCTGGCGCTTTTTAAGGTTAGATGATACGATTGCTTCTTCTTCTTCTTCGTACTCTTCGTCTTCTTCTTCATCATCCATCTCGCTTTTCATTCCTCGACCGTCCACTACAATTTTTTGAACGATTTTTATAACTACTACATACGACGAATATATATATATATATATATATATATATATATATATATATATATATATATATTTACCCATTCCGACTCTTTTACTCGCGTGTGCTTTGTTATATATAGTAGAGAGCGCGGACCCTATGTTTTTAAAGACTTTTATTATATATGTAGAGAGAGAGGAGACGATCGCCACCGCCATCCCTCTATGTGCGCCGAGAGTTCTTTTGCAAAAAAGCATTGCCATCGAAATGAAGAGTCGAGGTGAAAGGGGGCAGGCATGTAATCTTCTTTAGAACAAAGTAATTTTCTTCGGAGAGAGATTAAACTCTTTAACTTGCACTTCTAAAATCATCAAATTCGACTCACCGGCTGAGATGAGAAGGAGGGAGGGAGGGTGAGAGAGGGAGAGAAAGAGAGAGAGAGAGAGAGAGAGAGAAGGGGGACTCAACCCTTCCTCCATTAAAACTCGCAAAGAGAGGGGGAGCAGGGGAAAAAGGGAGATACGCCGGAAAATTTCTACCACGCGAATCATCCCATGTTATACATCTTTCCCTCTCTTTCTCCCACCCATTCTAGCCCTTCGTGCGCGGGCACAGTGTAATGCCTCCCGCGTGCTAAATCGAGGGGGATCGTAAAGAAATCATGAAAAGTTCGCACGCTCGAGCACAGAGAATGCGGCGTTCTCTATACCTCTCGGCTCTCTGTCTCTCTCTCTCCCTCCTATATATATATATATATATATATATATATATACATATACTCCTAGGTAGAAAAGAACATTTTAAAAAATTATGAGCAATAGTGTAGACTTGTAGGTACATACTCCATATACTGATGTTCTATACAGTCTTTATAAATATATATATATATATATATATATATATATATATATATATATATATAGATAGAGAGAGAGAGAGAGAGAGAGAGAGAGAGAGAGAGAAAGAAAATATAGCACACGCGAACGACGCTGATGGGAGCATGGTCGCGCTCGCTGTCGGCGTAATACGCGAGCAGTAAAACTATATATATGCATGAGAGAGAGAGAGAGGGGAGGGGGTCGAGAAATATAACCGTGGAAGAAGGGGCGAGGGGGGCGAAGACCACGCGGAAGTCGGACACTCTGCACGCTAATCGCTTAGACAGAGAGAATGAGAAAGATAGAGATAGAGATAGGATAGCCGTAGAACCTGCGCGCGAAGAAGATGGGGGAGGGCAGGGCGTACTAACGCTCGGCTCTTTGCTCTCACGGGGCTGGGGCAGCAGCATCATAAGCCTCCTATACGGCCGCGCGACGGCGCGAGTTGCAGTTGCATAGCTGGCGCGTGCGGCGGTGCGCGCAGCCACCGAGTCCGCTTCCCGATACTCCTTTCATAGTTATATAGGTATATATACGTACATATGATAAAAGGAGCTGCGAGAAAGAAGATCGTGTCGTTTCTCTGCTACGTACCGGGATAGACAGTACGGAATGGGAGAGCGAGAGAGAGAGAGAGAGAGAGAGAGAGAGTGAGCGGGTGAGGGGGGAGGGAAACCCGATGCTACCGCACGTCTAGCGTAATATAGCTTAGGGGGGAAGTGCGGTAAAACGGTCGCAACAGCCCCGCAGGGGAATATATGTATATATATAATATCGAGAAAGAGAGGCGGCTAATTTAAACGCCTGGAGGAGTCCACCGCGCGTGGATGCATATATATATATATATATATATATATATATATATATATATATATATATAGAGAGAGAGAGAGAGAGAGAGAGAGAGAGAGAGCGAGAGAAGGCCCGACGTTACATACGCCGTCTCTGTCTCGAGAATATACTTTTTCCCCCGGTGGCGACGTGCGAGCGAATCTCGTTTTAATCGGCCGATCCCTTACCAGTCGCGTCGTTTCTTTATTCATTTATGCATACATTTGTGTACAATTATAAACATATATACGCAATTACACATGCATTATATATACAAGCAAGGATACATGAAAGTTCGATCAGAGAAGGAGGGAGAGAGAGAGCGGAAAAATGTTTTTATTTATACACCGCACCTATACACTGTGTATAACTCGTAAAGCAATGCTACATTATATATATATATAATATATATGTATAAAGTATTGGAGTACGGACTCGAGTTCGAGAGGCGATGCTAATAATTGTTTATCGTTGTAAATCTAATGCCCCTCCTCTCGTATAATAATTGACGAGCACAATTTATGCACGGGCAATAATTAATAAATTAAATCGAGCGCGGGGGCCCCTTTTATAATATTTAAAATTAAACTTTTATTCTACGTAGATGCACCTGCGCACACCGCATTCGTTCCTATACACCTATGGACGCGCACGCGTAGCTCTCTCATCGGTGCGCAGCGCAGACCGCAGAATAATTTGTGTATAATATAAGCTCTCAAGCTGTGTATACGTGTGCGCGTCTGCGAATGTAATATAAGCTTTTCTATATGCGGAGTAACGCGGTTTAAAATTTTATATTATATATTAATAATTCATTAAGGCGATAATAACTTGAGTGTACGCAAGCTTTAGTGCGCCGTTGGGGTGAAAATTTTCGAGGATTAAAGCGCTTTATCCATCTATTATACAGTATCTTCCGTCTAAAATCGACACTGACGATCTCCGCCAAGTTGTCCATTATATATACATATAGACAATATAGGAAACAAAAGAAATAGAGTAAAATGAGATAATTCCGGCAAGTGTCCAGTGGCACATAAAGAACCAGAAGGTCGAGAGATTAGCTTCCAAAGAAAGATAATAAAAATTAAATCACTTGAGAATGCTCTCTAAAATCGAATAAGGTAGTAGGTATTCAGTTATTTGTCTTATAGAAGTAAATATAAGTAGAAAATAAATAAGTAGAAAATGCTTGACTTAATGAATTAGTAAAATATAATTATGAGAACTGTAAAATGATAGGAAAAAGACCACGCTTTACATCTGTTCCATCTTAATTCCAAGAACCGTATGGTATTAAGAATT